>JAECUM010002860.1:0-137210 GCA_016617855.1 Megalonaias nervosa
TATATATATATATTAAAAAAAATAACTGCAGTTATATTTGATAGCAATATGCTCGATAACGGTTCAACTTCACTTTCTGTCTTTCGATATAAACCAGGGAACTTAGTTTTATTTTTATTTTCGTGCTATAGGAACACATAATTTCAAGCATAATCCATGTATCATTTCGATTAAGTAAACATCCTTATCGATAATTAAATCAGATTTTTATCTTGAATATGCGTGATAACCCGTGGTGATATAGGTTTTGTAGAGACTCAAAATGGCAGCGCAAGGTACGCACAATTTGCATTGTGGGTATTTGCGTACACAATCGTGACGTCTGTGAAAACAACCCTGAATTACGTTCTGCGATATGCGGCCAAATAAAAACTGATTGCAATATAACCAAATAAAATACGATACATTGTCACAAGTACACTGCCGCAAAGAAGTTTATTACATATGCCAGGTATATCTTAATAGGTACTTACCTGCTATATTTTTCATTAACATCGTGATATTAATAATTAGATCAAAGGTACGTCAATTTAATAATATTGTGGCTCCCTATTTTTCTGTCAGAATTGTCTACGAAAGATTGGTTTGACTTGTCTTTAAAAATTGGTCAGAGTTGTTCTTTATCAAAGCGCAGGAAACGGAGTTGAGTAGGGGTTTGAGTAAGAGTTGTTCCAAACTTAGTCTTGCACCGAGTTGTCCCTAATTCGGGAAAGTCAGTGCTCAGTCATGGGGCCTATAAACACCACTGGCCACTGCAAGGAGATAAGATGAGCACCTAATATTAACAGATAATTAAAGGATAACATTCCTCAGTGTAGTGCTAAATAAAGAAGTGAGAGAACGCAATATGGAAATGAGGGAATGCATGTTCCTCGGGGGGGGGGAGGAACAATGGCGATCGCAAAAAAGCATGGGAAAGCGCAACAAAGTTAGGGAATGCAGTTCCCACGCCTTCCTACAGCACTAGACACCTTACATTACCTTTAATGACACAAATTTTTCTCGAAGCAAGAATGTATATGATGCATGCAACGCTAATTATCATCTGATGACGTACCTGAGGAGGAAGCTGGTATGAACCGTCCTTGAATATGTATACCTTTCTTTTCTCAAACAACTCTTGTTCTCTTTGCTCCTTAGATGGGTCATCCCCAGGAAGGCTTGTATCAAGATGCACAATCTTGTAATGATAGTGAGCCTTTATCCACCGAAGAATTGGAAAAATAAACTCCTCATCTGTCTTTTGGTTGACCACCTTCACCGTCTCTACGTACCAGTTACTGCCAATGCCTGCATCGTCACGCCAAAACTCTACCATGCCAATCTCGTTAAGGTTTTCACATTGAATTGTAAATTCGTCAAGCTGACCTTGCTCGAAATCATTGTGGAAAAACGTATCTAAATGAACACTGTCAGACTTCTTTCCATTTTTCCCGTACAAAATGATGAAAACGTTTGCATCAGTACCACTATACAGCTTGTCTCCAGTTTTAACAAAGAGCTTGTACTTGACTTTCTCCATGACTCGAAGGCTGCACCAATCTCAACACGTCTTCAAGATAAATTACGCCGATCTGTTTTGAACGACAACGTAAAGTCATTCGCTTAGACGATTAAACGCGAATTGATGTAGAGTCCGTTAGACCGTACAATGAAGTGAATTGTCAAATAGTGGCAAGCGAAGACGGCCGCAGGAATGTGAGTAAACAGACAGACCAGTGTGGACTAATAGAGACTTAAATGCACCATGCATATAAAAAATGCTGTCCCTATAGCGTAATGGCCTCCTTACGTTGGAGTTTTTTTTGTGGGTGGTGGGTCTTTGATGTTTTATTTTATGACAAGAATGCACAATCGTTGTCAAATGTACGACGAAATTTATTACTCTCAGGTTGTAAAGTTTGCAACATATCAGGTATATAAGAAAAACAACATGTATATAGAGCGAGCCATTAAACTTTTTTCTGGTTTCATTTAAGCGTGATACAAAATGATATACGAGTCATTTCAACTTAGCTGATTGGTATTGTTTAACAATAGAAGTACACTCTGTACACAAAATTCTAATCTAGAATGTATTTTTTAATGAAATTTATTGACTCATTTGATTTGGTTAAATGCACAGGTGGCTTACACATTATTGGTATTTTATTAATATGTCCATTAGAATTAACTGGACTTAATTTGAATAATTAGTACGAGCTGGTGTTTCGGGGCTCTGTCGCGCTTTCGCCTTCTGCCGGGTCCCTTTCCTCCCTGCCGCACTCGGACATTCGTACCATAAGACAGAATTTGTGAACTATTACCACCCGTCAAAATTTTTGGGTGCCCCGAAGTGCGTGTTTACACGGAACCGGGATGACGTCATCAGAGTCGTGTCCAATCACGACTGACGTCTCATTCTACTGTGGTAGACACCTGAAACTCAGTTAATGCAGACTGCCCGCTTGAGCAGGTGTTGGGTCTATTCCCACTCATGATAGCCATACATTCAGGTCGTTTGGGACTTAATTGTCCCACGACCTGATGGCTAAATTTAACAGCATTCTTTGAGTGCATAAACGCCTGGGGAATGTGGCTCATATTCCTTCCCCCAGGAACAATTAAATATCCTGCTTTGCAGGAATAAAACAGTCGTACATGCCCTTTTTGGAGCACACGACTTAAATTCAACTAATCAATCAATCAATTACAGAGCGAGCGATTCTATTCCATTCAAGGTAGAAACGTCGACCAGAGAACATCTTGCTTGCTTCATAGAGATAAGTAAGATAGACGCAATAACAATAGAAAACGACCAGCTCGTGAGTTTATTGATTATATAATAGTTTTAGATTATGAGGAACAAATTGGTTTAACTGGACGTTTCAGTTCTTTAGTTGGCGCTTGTCGCCTCTTGTCGGATCCCTTGCCTATCTTCCTCACTCGGACATTTTTATCAATAATTAAGAAGTGTGCAGTGCACACATAAAAGCGAGGCTGTAGTGGCACCATTCCTACATCCCCGACCAATTAAAAATCTTGTTTTACAAGACTAAACAGGTCGCTTGAGCGAAAGCGACTTTAATTCTAGATTAGGTAGGTAGTAGTTATATAGAGCGAGCTGTCATTACATAATGCTTAACAGAGATAGCAAAATTCGAAAAACATAATCGAAGAATTTACAAATATTTTTAAAGAATCGCGTTACACCTGGAAAAATAAAATGAGGTATAATTTGTTCTTTCGTCTAAAAAATAAGAACATGATAGAAAAGAGTGATATCCATCACCTATTTCTTGCGAATGACGAAGTCTTCATTAGCCCATCTACTAGTGTTAGCAGTTCTAAACTTAATGATGCTTTTACATATATTTTGGTAATGTCTAGTTTAAATAACCCGTAATTAAGACCAGTAGATGACGTACTGATTGTAGCTGTTTCAACTTGTCTGTTTTGACCGCTCCGGTGGCCTAAGTGGTTAGTGCGTTAGCCTCGGATGCGGGAGGTTCGATCCTAAGTCGAGTTGCTCCAAAGACTTCTAAAAATGGTGCTAGCATCTGCCTCAATTGGAGTTCAGCATTAAGAGGTTAGTGTTAGGACCGATCGGCTTCGTGTCAGGATGATGTAACTGGGTGGGACATGATGTTACATGTCTGCGGCAAGATGCCCCAGTGCTAGACATCGCTATAAACTGCCACACTGCATACATCGTAGCGATATGACTGTAAAATTGTTAAGCTACTTTAAAAATCAAAATAACACACACACACACACACACACACACACACACACACACGTCTTTATCACACAAATGTTTGTACGAGAGAAAATATATATGATAAGACAATTTGTCTTCATAACCGCTAGTCGGATCCAATACCTTATCATGCAGTACGCAGTTTTCACTAGTCGGACCCAATACCTTATCATGCAGTAAGAAGTTTTCACAATCAGCAATGATTCCGCATGACACCAATTTGTTCCTCATAATCTAGAAATATTATATAATTCATACAGTCACGAGCTGGTCGTTTTCTATTGTTATTGAGTGTATCTTATTTGGATTTTATAATTTTTCCTCGTATTAACTACAAATTTTAAATGAACCTAAGAATTAAAACTAATGCATGATATTAAAATAAGGGTAGGTGTTTCTGACACTTATGTAACAGATTCAGACTTAAAAAATGCTGCAATATATGGAGATTTATTATGTTGCCAAATGATCTCGATTTGCCGATCTTCGCAAACTTTGCTGGTGTAATTTTCATGATTTAGTCATTTGCGAAAATATGTAATTTTAAATTCCAACGATCTGCGCGACTTTAAATTTTTTTTGGTCTCTGATCCGGTTGCTAAAATGGAGCAATATTGAATTTACCTTTTAACGGTAAAATGTGTGGCCAGAAGAGTATGCAATAGTAAGATAGTATTGCTTCAGTTAGATTGTTTAAAAATGTAATAAACTTACAATAGTTTCGAACTCATTTACTTATTTCACTTGTGTGAATAAAGGAAGAAATAGTTATAATTTTCGACGGTTGGTGCAAAGCTTAAAAATACGGATAGCAATAAAAACAGATAAATAAACAATAGGCTGTTAAATCGATCATATTTATGAAGTGATAGTTTTCTCCATATTGCATTAATAAAAGCACTTCATCATTTACATATCAAAAAATGATATTTTCAAAATTCCCGGTTATATTGGGGTTTTAAGTTTGATGGGGTTTTTTAAAACTTGTTTTTGACTACGTTTTATTCCATTCGCAGCAATAAATGTTCCAGATAAAGTCGACTTGTATTTGTCCTCTTATGTTCCTCTAGTGTGTGTGTGTGTGTGGGGGGGGGGTTGGGTTGGTTTCAGGAAGTTGTGCACTTCCTGGCCCAGTACCAATATTTCTTGCTGGCATTACATTTTATTTGTATTTTCTTCTATCATGAATACACATTTGTCACTTAGTGTTACCCTTGACTGCCTTGTCCATCAGTCCGTCCATCCGTACGACTCATTCAAATCTACATATTACTGTTATGAAAAGATTTGTATCATAACCTTCTTCTCATTTTTTGATATGAGAAGGAAATACTTATAACTCAAGAAGTGCCCATGGTGAGAGAGAGAGAGAGAGAGAGAGAGAGAGAGAGAGAGAGAGTGTGTGTGTTCAGGCTCTCTTAAAGATGTGTCACTCATAACGGTGTAGATACGACTACATCTTGGGGAAGCGGAACGAGAGGTACGGGATGCTGTAAGAAAGCCAGACAGAGTCTTCTGATTCTTCGACGAACGAACTAATTTTGCGCATAGAAATCACATTTAAACTAACCTAAGAGCAGTAAGTGAAAATGTCATTAAAATCGTAAAATTGGTTCATTGTGGTCCAGTGCAACCGTGAAATGGGCGTGTATTACTGACGTTACCTGTGACGTGTGAAAGAGAATGTATCGCCCTTATCGTCTCAAACTTGACTCAGAAGCTGGCCATATGTAGGCCAGTAGCTGCTCAAAAACTCGGTGTCGAGCAATTGCTCCGACACTTTGACTATTTTATCATTTCAGCATACATACATATATAATGAACAACACGACAACATCGATTGATGTTGCCAGACCAGGAAAGGAAGCACCTCTTCTGACTGGTTTGAAGGCATTAGAGCCGTTTCCATGGCGTTATCGCCGAAAACCAGTACTATAAGGCATACATTCATATGATTCATATGAAAACGTGAGAGAAAAACCTCATTGAAATTATCAAACCCCATTGGGCTGACAAGACAAACAACATCTGCAATCAATATGTTTGAGACGGCTAGGCGGAAATTACAATTCTTCCTAAGATAGGTAAATATGGTACGACTTTGTTATATGTGTTGGTAGTGAAACATATATACGGTGGTTTCAAATTTCAGTAAGAACAATTTTGATGTAATGCTCAGTATATGGAATGCAAGTTAAGGTCAGTAGGTTCATTCACACTCTCTGTAACAGAATCCGTAGCAACTGTGACGCATGTTACTGTAGTAGGTATACAAAAAGTTATTGTTACTAAATAAAAAATTAAATACAGCATACATTAGATCAGTTTTTTTTTTTTAAATAGTTTGAAATTAACGCACTAACCTTGCAATTTTGTATTTGAAGAAACAAAATAAGATATAGCAAAAACATACCTGTGTGAGAATTACCACAGTCCAGAATATTCTTCCTATGAAACGAATTAGATACTAAATAGTAAACAATACACGTATTGTCTGTAATACTGAAAGAGTTCAAAATGTTAAAGTTAAAGTCACTATCACTGGAAAGGAAACTGTCAATACGGCTGTTGTTGACTTGGGGCCTGGCGGAGATGTCGCTGTTGGACCCATGGAAATCTCAGTTTATGGCATGGATAGATGTATTTCAGCCTGGGTTGCAGATAGCTCGAATTCGAGCCTGGACTAGGTACTGTATGCATTCCGCATGTCGGGAATTTCAGGTGTTACTGCGCTATGAATTCTCACCGGCGATGTATACATTTTATGCTGGAAATCCTCTCAGTTGTAATTGTGTTCTTTGCCGTCGTGGTGTTCCTGATGCTGATGTCTCAGAACAGACCTTTCTTGTGTGCGAAAAGTACGAAAATCACAGAATAGTTTTCCAGTCGTTGCGGAGTGACACCTTTCGTCATGATATTTCTCCAACACTTGCTATGAAAAGATTTGTATCATAACCTTCTTCTCATTTCTTGCTATGAGAAGGAAATACTCATAACTCAAGAAATGTCTTTGCCCATGGTGAGAGAGAGAGAGAGAGAGAGAGAGAGAGAGAGAGAGAGAGAGAGAGAGAGAGAGAGAGAGAGAGTTCAGGCTATCTTAAAAGAGGTGTCACTCATAACGGTGTAGATACGACTACATCTTGGGGAAGCTACGACTACATCTTGGGGAAGCGGAACGAAAGGTACGGGATGCTGTAAGAAAAGCCAGACAGAGTCTTCTGATTCTTCGACGAACAAACTAATTTTGCGCAAGCCTGCTCTCAATTTATACTCAATTTTGAACGTATGCTCATGGCTAAATGGGGACATACGTCTAGCTTACTTGCTTTTGTTCGTTTCGAATCAGAACGAGACTCCCGTCTCTTCCTACTGAAACTGAGTGTGTTTGCCTACGTCGTCAAAAAGACAATTCTGCCTCATCAGCTTATTCGTTTCAGAAAACTCGTGAATCTTATAGCTTACTCAATCAAGGAGAATTTTAAGAATTCGCTCGCTCAGCAACTAACACAACTTACGAGTGCAAATTTTGCTGACTTTTGTATACAAGAGAAATGTATAGTACAAGGGGAATTTGCACTTACTTGTGAGGGCGCAATCTTTATTAAAATATTATATAGTTGTAATACGAAAATAAATAAAATTACTCTCAATATATTTTAGTGAAAATTACTTTCAATATAATTTAATGAAAAATTACTTTTAATGCAATTTAGAGAAAATTTCAATCTTAATACTTTTACTCAAAAATTATGTCCTAATATTACCATCATTTGTTTGTCATTAGTGAACTTAGAACTTTATACGTATCCTCATAAATCATGTGTTAATCAAAAATTTTGTCAAATATGAATTCACGGTGAAGTTCTAGCCATAGTTATCCTGCATTTCGAGGTGCTGCTTTTCTATATATTATTGTTGTTTCTGGGAGAGTATGAGGGAAACAAATCGCTTGCTTTAGAAATTAAGTTCCATTTAAAAGTTCATAAACCGAAATCATAATATGTTTTCAATGCATCTTTGAAATCAAACTTGCTTTATCAAATAATATTTCAGTAGCACTGATTTTTCATCATCGCTAAGCAGTTTTGTAAAAAAAAATTATCGCTGACGCAACAGCATCAAATGGTCTTGGATGACATATGTACCCATCCACATTGAGAGGCTATAGGATGTGACTTTCTTAATCATCAGCTTTGAGAGGTTTTGATTAATAACCTGTGTATACAATACCTACATTAAAAGGAAAACATCATGCTTACATTCCAACATTAGGACTCCATCTGACGGAATGTTTAATAATAATAATAATAATAATAATAATAATAATAATAATAATAATCAACGTGTTCTGAAAATGCCAATAGCTATTGTTACAAACTGGATACATTTTTTAAGCTACTATCGTCGTCACCCAAGGATGATGGTTTCGCATCTTAATCCTAGCTGTTAGCCACAGTTTTTAGCCTTGTACCCTGGCCTCCCATAATGCTTCGCACACAGTTGTGCGGTCTCGTTATTTTCTGCACACGTTCGCTCCACGACGATGGTACGGGCTAAGCACATTTAGTCTTGTAGGTAGTTCATTTGAACAATACTGCGCCTGCGCTTAGAAATGCAAATTCGGGCCACCAATTACACTTTTTCTACATGGTCCGCTACCTGTTTGATGTGAAAGGTGGGCCATGTGAAAATTCGCTTTTCCATCGGTGATGTAAAACTCGTTATTTCTGCAGGTTGACGAAACTCGATCCAAGCAGGAGACCTCAAATTGTCATGAGTAATGGAGAGTCTTAAACGATCGTCATCATTTGCTTGGTATTGTCTTTTCAATATTTCTAAAAAGGAATCCCACAAATTTGGTACTTCTTCAGACTTGAACTGTTTACATTTTACCGTTGGTTCTAAATGTTATGCAAGTCACTTTTTTACTTTTTTCCAATGTGAAAATAATCTTTGGGAGCTAATGAACGACTTTCTTCTTGGTGGATCTTGACTCTTTTGGTATTATGGAAGAGACAGAGGGTGTTGCTATGGCTTAATTATATCATCTTCGAAATCACTAGCAGGTTTTTATGTTAACACTTCAGGTAGCGTAAGAGACGACACCACATGTCGTCATCTATATGCTTCTTCTAGTTTCTTCTTAGCAGAGTGTGATCAATTTTGATTCCAAAATTTGTCTTGACTAAATTTAATACACACTCGCTCCCTGTATGTAGAAAGAGCTTCTTACTCTAAGAATATATAATTCATTCACCTTTCAGACTGTGAAGCAGATGGAAGAGTGAACAGATCGCCCTTCTCGTCAGAAATTTAATGAGAGTAATGCGAAAACACACTTCAGATAAACTACGGACTACTCATCTCGATATAAAATTCACGATACTTGCTATGTGTGTCAGGAAAAAAAAAACAACATTGGGCTCCAGAATGTCCACGTCGTCAAAGCAAACGAAAGACAGGAGAATAGAAAGACAAAGAGGAGGAGGCGTGTTCTTCAGAATAATTTGGATAAAATACTTAGACTCACTCACACATGCACTCCATTGAAACATTCAGAAGGGATTTAAATTGCACTTCATTCGGCCGTCACTGTGTATCATCTCGTTTCTAAGAGATTTGCATCTGTTTTTCAATCACAAAATATCTTATAGACTTGACATCATCAGCTTTAACTGTTTTAATCCCTTTCCACGGCGAACTCCTACTCCTCTTCCTGTTGTCGTTGTTGCTGCTTTAGCAGTGGTAGTCGTAACTGACGCTGATGGCGTCTCGGTGGCTATGAGAGTTGATACAATGATGAAAGGTTTAGAAATCTTGACACGTAGATGTCTCATTCTCTTGGGTTTAGCTAAAGCCGTTACTATTTATTTTCACTCCATTACTTCTATCCATTACAGTTCGAGGTTTTTATCTTCTTCGTTATCTAGTTTTCATTGCTCCTATTCTTGCGATTGTTTAATAAACTTATTAAGCTTCTTTCTGTCGTTGCCAAAACAAAATATCCAATTCTTCCTTCTGTCTCATTCTGAAATTATCCACCAGTATTAACAATGGAGGAGGCGGTGAAAGAAGTACTACCGTTGCAGGCAAACATCCATGTGGAAATGGCAGGAAATCAGCCAAAGCTAAATTGAAGTCCTCATAAATCCGACATAAAAATTCTGCTTACAGCTGCCTTAGTAGTCGAAATTATTGTACTGCTACTCCGAGTTTACGAGGTATCCACGGCAGGAGTATCCCAATAGATTGTCTTCATGTTATCTACCATAGATAAGGTATTCAGACAGTGCCGCAAAGGTAAACGGTAAGAAAGTTGGTGCACCTATATATTGAAAGTGTCATCACGATTCCTCTCTCATCTGACTGGATGAGGGATCACAATTCCGACTGAATCTTTCAAAGCAAGTTTTGATTGGTGGAACATTTCGATCTGATTCGATTCGGTATTAGGCTATATATAAAAGTATCACCTGCACTCAAAACAATTCAAGCAAGATGTGCTCAGCGTAAGATCTTCAATTATCGTTTCAGGCATGCTATTTAATCCGGACTACCCCGTGGTCCATTATCAAGATCACAGACACCTGGAATAAAAGAATTTAGGTGAACAGAAAAGGGCGTCTCAAGCGGGCTATACTCTTGGGTCCACCGTGCAACGAAGTTTGAGAAGAAAAAGCAGATCAGTAAAGCGATGCAACTTATGTTACCGCCTTTTGTTATCGAACCCAAACAAGCCTTTCAGGGTCTTTCAGATGTATAGAAAAAGAGATAATAACCATATTTCCTTAAACTTTCTGTACGTAATTCTGTGTGTCTTTGTTGTTAATGATTATAATTTAATGATTTTTTTTTTAACCCGTTGTCACTTCTGTGTGATATGCTTGCATGTGTGAGAGAGTATAGTGGTGAGTCTATAAACACTTCCTTTCCTTGTGTGCGATTGTATGTTTGTGTGAAAGCATGAAGATAAACATTCCTGTCATTTTAACGCCAAATTTTGTAATTCCGAATTATGGAATCCTAATTAATGTATCTTTAATTATGATGTAATCGATTGCTTTTTAAAACAAATTTTCTCACACATTTGTTTTTACACCCATCCGTACCGATTTTAAAAACAGAAGAGTAGTAAAGTGGGACGATCTAGCGACAATGGAACTTCTATGTTATATTAGGGGGGTTGTACCCTGGCGACAATGGGAATTTTAACATGGGTGGGACTGTATAGCGTCAAGATTTATAGCGTCAAAAGCACACCCTGGGCCGATCTAGGGACAATGGGAATTAGCATTACAAGAACCCCTGGACCTGTCTACGGACAAGACTTATAGCGTCAATACTAATACAAGCCCGAGATTTATATATAAAGCATTACCTAGACCTGAAATTATGTTGGCGGTGTTCATAAATTTGCATAATTATAATGATGCTATAAATAGCTATAATCAAGTGGGACACTAATATCGAATATAGCGTCAAGATTTATAGCTCAAAAGCCTCAAAAGCACACCCTGGGACTGTATAGCGTCAACGAGAATTTTGTATAGCGACTAGCACACCCTGGGATAGTATAGCCTCAATGGGAATTTTGTATAGTGACAAGAGGAATGGAACAGGTAGAGTGACGTCACGGTACTGGACAGTTGCAACAATGTAGCAAGGACCGTGACGTCATGCCACCTGTGTCATTTCTATATACAAAGACAAATCATTCGCATTCGTGTTTGTGTATAGCAAGGATCGTGACGTCATGCCACCTGTGTCATTTCTATATACAAAGACGAATCATTCGCGTTCGTGTTTGTGGATATTATAACTCTCTATACACAAGCCATCAGCCAATCATCAGTACTAAAAACAGCAACTATAAAAAATCAGCCACTGTTTCGTAGGCTGATGGCTAATACCAAATTAATTAAGTACATAGAATCACGAACCATTCGTGTTCTACATCAATTTAATTCCTTAACTCCTAGACACTTGCAACAATGTAGCAAGGACCGTGACGTCATGCCACCTGTGTCATTTCTATATACAAACACGAATCATTCGCATTCGTGTTTGTGTATAGCAAGTACCGTGACGTCATGCCACCTGTGTCATTTCTATATACAAACACGAATCATTCGTGTTCGTGTTTGTGGATATTATAACTCTCTATACACAAGCCATCAGCCAGTCAGCAGTACTAAAAACAGCAACTATAAAAAATCAGCCACTGTTTCGTAGGCTGATGGATTATACCAAATTACTTAAATACATAGAATCACGAACCATTCGTGTTCTACATCAATTTAAATCCTTAACTCCTAGACACTTGCAACAATGTAGCAAGTACCGTGACGTCATGCCACCTGTGTCATTTCTATATACAAACACGAATCATTCGCGTTCGTGTTTGTGTATAGCAGGTACCGTGACGTCATGCCACCTGTGTCATTTCTATACAAAGTTTGAATCATTCGCGTTCGTGTCAGTGAATAATATAGTATAGTATGTTTTATATATTCTCTTTTTTTCATAGACTGATGAACATCAATCTATCATGCACAAATTATAAAATCGACTAACAAACTTTTTTAGGTAAGAGAATAATGTTTTGGGGAGTTAAATATAAATTATACAATCGAATAAAAAAATTTTTAGGCAAGAAAGAATAAATATCTTTTCGAGGCAGTGGAGTGGCCCTGAAAAGGGTCTTTGTCGCGAACGCATGAACGCACCATACTTACTATCACACAAACGGACGCGAACGCATAAACATACCATATATACTATCCACACAAACGGAAAGAGAAGAATAAACACACCCATATCTACTATCCACACAAACGGGAAGAGAAGAAAAAACACACCCATATCTACTATCCACACAAACGGGAAGAGAAGAAAAAACATACAATATTTACTATCCACACAAACGGACGCGAACGTAAAAACACACCATACTTACTATCCAAACAAACGGATGAGAACGCATAAAATACACGCACATATACTATCCACACCAACGAATGAGAATGCATAAAACATACACATATATACTATCCACACAAACGTACGCGAATAAGGTCGTTTTCAGGGCCACTCTTTTTTTCGGAAAGAGATACTATTCATTTTGACAAAATCAATTAAAACTCAAATTCCCTTTTATTTTTTTAACATGATGTACGTGTGTGAGTGCGTGAGTGTAGGTCCTTAATATTCTGAACAATCAAAACCAAGAGACACTTACGTTTTTTCAGTCTGGTCTATAATAGCTTTCCGCGTTATATACGTCAAGCACGGACGTGAACGAAAACATCCCTTACACTCACTTTACATATTATATACTATCCTCACCAACGAATGAGAATGTATAAAACACACACCTATTTACTATCCACACCAACGGACGAGAATGCATAAAACATACCATATTTACTATCCTCACCAACGGACGCGAATGCATAAAACACACACCTATTTACTATCCACACCAACGGACGAGAATGCATAAAAACAGACACCTATTTACTATCCACACCAACGGACGTGAATGCATAAAACATACACCTATTTACTATCCTCACCAATGAACGCGAATGCATAAAACACACACCTATTTACTATCCTCACCAACGAATGAGAATGCATTAAACACACACCTATTTACTATCCTCACCAACGAATGAGAAAGCATAAAACACACACCTATTTACTATCCACACCAACGAACGAGAAAGCATAATACACACACCTATTTACTATCCAAACCAACGAATGAGAAAGCATAAAACACACAACTATTTACTATCCAAACCAACGAATGAGAAAGCATAAAACATACACCTGTTTACTATCCAAACCAACGAATGAGAAAGCATAAAACACATACCTATTTCCTATCCACACCAACGGACGAGAATGCATAAAACATACCATATTTACTATCCTCACCAACGAATGAGAAAGCATAAAACACACACCTATTTACTATCCACACCAACGAATGAGAAAGCATAAAACACACACCTATTTACTATCCACACCAATGGACGAGAATGCATCAAACATACCATATTTACTATCCTCACCAACTTACGAGAAAGCTCAAAACACACACCTATTTACTATCCACAACAACGGACGCGAATGCATAAAACACACACCTATTTACTATCCTCACAAATGAATGAGGAAGCATAAAACACACAACTATTTACTATCCACGCAAACGAATGAGAATGCAAAAAAAAAAACACATATCTACTATCCACACAAACGGGAAGAGAAGAAAAAACATACAATATTTACTATCCACACAAACGGACGCGAACGCATGAACACACCATACTTACTATCCAAACAAACGAAGGAAGAGAAGAAAAAACACACACCGCATATACTATTCACGAACGAGAACGCATAAAACATACACATATCTACTATCCACAAAAACGGACGCGAATGCATAAAATGTAGACCGTACTGTTAAAAACAGGTCCCAGCACTATGGCCCCAAAATTTATAGCCCCACGTAGACCTCTATGTTAAATTTAGGGGGTTGTACCGTAGCCTCAAGATTTATAGCCTCACTTAGACTTCTATGTTAAATTTGATCGTTTTCACTATAGTCTCAAGATTTATAGCCTCACGGGACCCTACTTTGTACCCTACGGACAAGGGAAATTGAACATGGGAAAATATTGGGGCTGTCTAGCGACAAAAAAATATTGGGCCTGTCTAGCGACAAAAATATTAGGTCTGTGTAGCGACGACAGGAATGGAACAGGTAGGGTCTATTTTTAGCTACAATTTTTGGTCAATTTCTGTTTAAAACCCTTGTATGTATTTATAGCTACAACCTTTGGAAAACCCAAGTCTATATTTATAGCCTCAAAAATTTCTAGCTTTAGTGACGTCACTGAACTGGCTGACCTGAATACTCGATACTGTGTGACGTCACTGAACTGGCTGACCTGAATACGCGATACTGTAGGTAGGTGACATGAATTTGATAGGGATAAAGGAAGTTTCAAAGGGACAAACAAAGACCAACACACACACACACACACACACACACACACACACACACACACACACACACACACACACACACACACACACACACACACACACACACACACACACACACACACACACACACACACACACACACACACACACACACACACGCACGCATACACACACACACACGCATACACACACACACACACACACACACACACACACACACACACACACACACACACACACACACACACACACACACACACACACTCCAAACGTTATGTGTTACCTGGAATGTAAGAGTTAAAGATGAAATTTCACAAAATAGACTATCCTTTACACTACAGAAATATTATCCATCACATCACCATGATATCCAACATATCCAAAATACCTTGTGTTCGCTTAGAATGTAAAAGAAGGAGATGAAAGTTCACAAAATATCTATCCCTTACGCCACAAGAATACTATCCATTATACTCACTATACCATCCATTATATCATACTCACTATTCAAACACCCAATATTATCCTAAAATTTAAGAGAAGGAGATAAAATCTCACAAAATAGATTATCTCTTACACTGCCAAAAATTTCGTGTTAGCTTCAGTCCTTCGCTCCATGTTAATGTCTAACAGCCATTTGGCATCACGTGACATGTTTGTGTTTGGGGGTTGGGGACAACCCCCAAACACATATACACAAACAGCCACGTGAACTGGGGCTGCTTCTTCCATTAACATGTCGCCCAGTCCTTACACTTCTCACGAAAGACATTGATGTTGACGCTTTTAGATCTTCTTGTCGAACCGAACACGAACGCGAATCACATTTTTCATTTAGATTTTCCATGTGCCAAATTTTATAGCGCATGCGCATGACGTCACAAATATGGCGTCATTCGTGTTCGTGCTTCTTGTCATCATCAATGTCCTTCGTTCAAAGTGTTACACACTCGTTACTGTCAATAGCACACACTTTAATACACTCATTAAATCTAACTGCTCTCTATACACAATTCATCATCCAATCAGCAGTACTAAAAACAGCAACTATAAAAAATCAGCCACTGTTTCGTAGGCCGATGGCTTATACCAAATTACTTAAATACATAGAATCACGAACCATTCGTGTTCTACATCAATTTAATTCCTTAACTCCTAGACACTTGCAACAATGTAGCAAGTACCATGACGTCATGCCACCTGTGTCATTTCTATATACAAAGACGAATCATTCGCGTTCGTGTTTGTGTATAGCAAGTACCGTGACGTCATGCCACCTGTGTCATTTCTATATGCAAAGACGAATCATTCGCGTTCGTGTTTGTGTATAGCAAGTACCGTGACGTCATGCCAACTGACTAAAAAAATTTTTTAGATAAGAGAATAATGTTTTTGAGAGTTAAACATAAATTATCCAATCAAATAAATATCGTGCGTCCCTAAAATGATTGTCACATTAGAGTGTTTCGCAGCACACGCTACCAACAAGTTTTCAGAGTTTTCTCAAATCTAAGACCAGGAAAAAAAAAATAATAATAAAGCAGCACAAAAACGCGCCTTGTTCTATCGACAGTCTAAACTGAGAGAAAATAGGTCGAACATTGTTACATTTTTTTCTGAACGCATGTTTTGGTTTTAGAATTCAGAGTTAACCATAGGCAGGGTTATACAGTACAATGTCACTAGCGTCATTCTTGAAAAAGTTGTGTGTTTGTTGCCTTTCTGAAAAAACGGTAGATCTTATGTTAGACACTTTTTTTTCCGTGGCACATTGCAGTGCCAAACTAGGATAAAGCTAAGATATCTGAATTTTACAAGCTCAAGTCAACTCAAGATTTTATTTCATCCAACGATTGACTGATTTACAATTTGTAAGTGTGTAAGTTTTTGAAAAAAATGACATAACAAACGGAAGAGTTCGCATAATTATGGTGACTACTGATCACAGTTTTGGAGAGGTATCTTCAAACGGGAACAGATACCATTAGGATTTTAATCAAAACTACTATGGCGAAGAGAGAGAGAGAGAGAGAGAGAGAGAGAGAGAGAGAGAGAGAGAGAGAGAGAGAGAGAGAGAGAGAGAGAGAGAGAGAGAGAGAGAGAGAGAGAGAGAGAGAGAGAGAGAGAGAGAGAGAGAGAGAATGTTATTCCAACTGTAAAAAATATCACGACACTTACGTTTGGTTTTACGGTATATTTTCCTTAAGAAAGATTCACAGGAAAAAATATACCATTATTAAATATCACAAGAGTGAACTGAAGATGTAGGCAACTAAAAATTCCTCCTTTTTTGATAACGTGGGAGTAAAGTTCTCACAGAACAGTTCATCCAAATATGCTGTGATGTATTTGACCATAAAAATTGACGTAATCGACAAGAAGATCTAAAAGCGTCAACATCAATGTCTTTCGTGAGAAGTGTAAGGACTGGGCGACATGTTAATGGAAGAAGAAGCCCCAGTTCACGTGGCTGTTTGTGTATATGTGTTTGGGGGTTGTCCCCAACCCCCAAACACATATACACAAACATGTCACGTGATGCCAAATGGCTGTTAGACATTAACATGGAGCGAAGGACTGAAGCTAACACGAAATTTTTGGTAGTGTAAGAGATAATCTATTTTGTGAGATTTTATCTCCTTCTCTTAAATTTTAGGATAATATTGGGTGTTTGAATAGTGAGTATGATATAATGGATGGTATAGTGAGTATAATGGATAGTATTCTTGTGGAGTAAGGGATAGATATTTTGTGAACTTTCATCTCCTTCTTTTACATTCTAAGCGAACACAAGGTATTTTGGATATGTTGGATATCATGGTGATGTGATGGATAATATTTCTGTAGTGTAAAGGATAGTCTATTTTGTGAAATTTCATCTTTAACTCTTACATTCCAGGTAACACATAACGTTTGGAGTGTGTGTGTGTGTGTGTGTGTATGCGCGCGCGTGTGTGTGTGTGTGTGTGTGTGTGTGTGTGTGTGTGTGTGTGTGTGTGTGTGTGTGTGTGTGTGTGTGTGTGTGTGTGTTGGTCTTTGTTTGTCCCTTTGAAACTTCCTTTATCCCTATCAAATTCATGTCACCTACCTACAGTATCGCGTATTCAGGTCAGCCAGCTCAGTGACGTCACACAGTATCGAGTATTCAGGTCAGCCAGTTCAGTGACGTCACTAAAGCTAGAAATTTTTGAGGCTATAAATATAGACTTGGGTTTTCCAAAGGTTGTAGCTATAAATACATACAAGGGTTTTAAACAGAAATTGACCAAAAATTGTAGCTAAAAATAGACCCTACCTGTTCCATTCCTGTCGTCGCTACACAGACCTAATATTTTTGTCGCTAGACAGGCCCAATATTTTTTTGTCGCTAGACAGCCCCAATATTTTCCCATGTTCAATTTCCCTTGTCCGTAGGGTACAAAGTAGGGTCCCGTGAGGCTATAAATCTTGAGACTATAGTGAAAACGATCAAATTTAACATAGAAGTCTAAGTGAGGCTATAAATCTTGAGGCTACGGTACAACCCCCTAAATTTAACATAGAGGTCTACGTGGGGCTATAAATTTTGGGGCCATAGTGCTGGGACCTGTTTTTAACAGTACGGTCTACATTTTATGCATTCGCGTCCGTTTTTGTGGATAGTAGATATGTGTATGTTTTATGCGTTCTCGTTCGTGGATAGTATATGCGGTGTGTGTTTTTTCTTCTCTTCCTTCGTTTGTGTGGATAGTATATATGGGTGTATTTTATGCATACGCGTCCGTTTGTGTGGATAGTATATGTGGGGTGTGTGTGTGTGTGTGTGTGTGTGTGTGTGTGTGTGTGTTTTATGCATTCTCATTCGTTTGTGTGGATAGTAGATATGTGTGTGTTTTATGCATTCGCATCCGTTTGTTTGAATAGTAAGTATGGTGTGTTTATGCGTTCGCATCCATTTGTGTGGATAGTAAATATTGTATGTTTCTTCTTCTCTTCCCGTTTGTGTGGATAGTAGATATGGGTGTGTTTTTTCTTGTCTTCCCGTTTGTGTGGATAATAGATATGGGTGTGTTTTTTGCATTCTCATTCGTTTCTGTGGATAGTAAATAGGTGTGTGTCTAATGCTTCCTCATTCGTTGGTGAGGATAGTAAATAGGTGTGTGTTTTATGCATTCGCGTTTGTTGGTGTGGATAATATATGTGTGTGTGTGTGTGTGTGTGTGTGTGTGTGTGTGTGTGTGTGTGTGTGTGTGTGTGTGTGTGTGTGTGTGTTTTATGCATTCTCGTTCGCTGGTGTGGATAGTAAATAGGTGTGTGTTTTATGCTTTCTCATTCGTTGGTGAGGATAGTAAATAGGTATGTGTTTTATGCTTTCTCGTTCGTTGGTTTGGATAGCAAATAGTTGTGTGTTTTATGCTTTCTCGTTCGTTGGTGAGGATAGTAAATATGGCATGTTTTATGCATTCTCGTTCGTTGGTGTGGACAGTAAATAGGTGTGTGTTTTATGCTTTCTCGTTCGTTGGTGTGGATAATAAATAGGTGTGTGTTTTATGCTTTCTCATTCGTTGGTGAGGATAGTAAATATTGTATGTTTGATGCATTCGCGTCCGTTGGTGTGGATAGTAAATAGGTGTGTGTTTTATGCTTTCTCATTCGTTGGTTTGGATAGTAAATAAGTGTGTGTTTAATGCATTCTCGTCCGTTGGTGAGGATAGTAAATATGGTATGTTTGATGCATTCGCGTCCGTTGGTGTGGATAGTAAATAGGTGTGTGTTTTATGCTTTCTCATTTGTTGGTATGGATAGTAAACAGGTGTGTGTTTTATGCTTTCTCTTTCGTTGGTGAGGATAGTAAATAGGTGTGTGTTTTATGCATTCGAGTCCGTTAGTGTGGATAGTAAATAGGTGTATGTTTTATGCATTCTCATTCGTTGGTGAGGATAGTAAATATATGTGTGTTTTATACATTCTCATTCGTTGGTGAGGATAGTATATAATATGTAAAGTGAGTGTAAGGGATGTTTTCGTTCACGTCCGTGCTTGACGTATATAACGCGAAACGCTATTATAGACCAGACTGAAAAAACGTAAGTGTCTCTTGGTTTTGATTGTTCAGAATATTAAGGACCTACACTCACGCACTCACACACGTACATCATGTTAAAAAAATAAAAGGGAATTTGAGTTTTAATTGATTTTGTCAAAATGAATAGTATCTCTTTTCGAAAGAAAAGAGTGGCCCTGAAAACGACCTTATTCGCGTACGTTTGTGTGAATAGTATATATGTGTATGTTTTATGCATTCTCATTCGTTGGTGTGGATAGTATATGTGCGTGTATTTTATGCGTTCTCATCCGTTTGTTTGGATAGTAAGTATGGTGTGTTTTTACGTTCGCGTCCGTTTGTGTGGATAGTAAATATTGTATGTTTTTTCTTCTCTTCCCGTTTGTGTGGATAGTAGATATGGGTGTGTTTTTCTTCTCTTCCTGTTTGTGTGGATAGTAGATATGGGTGTGTTTTTTTCTTATCTTCCCGTTTGTGTGGATAGTAGATATGGGTGTGTTAATGCGTTCGCGTCCGTTTGCGTGCTAGTAAGTATGGTGTGTTTATGCGTTCGCGACAAAGACCCTTTTCAGGGTCACTCCACTGAATCAAAAAGATATTTATTCTTTCTTGGCTAAAATTTTTTTTTATATTCGATTGTATAATTTATATTTAACTCCCCAAAACATCATTCTCTTACCTAAAAAATTTTGTTAGTCGATTTTATAATTTGTGTATGATAGATTGATGTTCATCAATCTATGGAAAAAAAGAGAATATATAAAACATACTATACTATTCACTGACACGAACGCGAATGATTCAAACTTTGTATAGAAATGACACAGGTGGCATGACGTCACGGTCCTTGTTATACACAAACACGAACGCGAATGATTCGTCTTTGTATATAGAAATGACACAGGTGGCATGACGTCACGGTCCTTGCTACATTGTTGCAAGTGTCTAGGAGTTAAGGAATTAAATTGATGTAGAACACGAATGGTTCGTGATTCTATGTACTTAATTAATTTGGTATTAGCCATCAGCCTACGAAACAGTGGCTGATTTTTTATAGTTGCTGTTTTTAGTACTGATGATTGACTGATGGCTTGTGTATAGAGAGTTATAATATCCACAAACACGAACGCGAATGATTCGTCTTTGTATATAGAAATGACACAGGTGGCATGACGTCACGGTCCTGGCTATACACAAACACGAATGCGAATGATTTGTCTTTGTATATAGAAATGACACAGGTGGCATGACGTCACGGTCCTTGCTACATTGTTGCAACTGTCCAGTTCCGTGACGTCACCCTACCTGTTCCATTCCTCTTGTCACTATACAAAATTCCCATTGAGGCTATACTATCCCAGGGTGTGCTAGTCGCTATACAAAATTCCCATTGACGCTATACAGTCCCAGGGTGTGCTTTTGAGGCTTTCGAGGCTATAAATCTTGACGCTATATTCGATATTAGTGTCCCACTTGATTATAGCTATATATAGCATCATTATAATTATGCAAATTTATGAACACCGCCAACATAATTTCAGGTCTAGGTAATGCTTTACATATAAATCTCGGGCTTGTATTAGCATTGACGATATAAATCTTGTCCGTAGACAGGTCCAGGGGGTCTTGTAAGGCTAATTCCCATTGTCCCTAGATCGGCCCAGTGTGTGCTTTTGACGCTATAAATCTTGACGCTATACAGTCCCACCCATGTTAAAATTCCCATGTTAAATTCCCATTGTCGCCAGGGTACAACCCCCATAGTTTAATATAGAAGTCCCATTGTCGCTAGATCGTCCCACTTCACTACTCAGAAGGCATCAAGGATATAAAAAAATGGACAAAAGTTAGTCATTTCATTCAGTGATTTCAAGTTCTATCTTGATTGATGCGGGGGGGGGGGGTCCAAAAAACTCTCAACTTCTTGGCGTTTCGAATCGAACGGGATTCTCTTGCAACACGATCGCCATATTTGCTTGGGCTAGTCTATGTTTCCAAGTTACATATTTGATGTCGTTCACCGTCTTTGAAAATCTCAATAATTCTGTAAAATTTGGATTCACATATCTTTGAACACATGCATACAGTAGTTCCTCTTATTTCTTTGTTCAATTTGTTTTAGAAGTATGAAAACTTGACATCGCAAATAATTGACACAGTCGACGCAGTTTTTACTGAAAGTGACAATCCCAGAAACCAGAAATGGACAGCGAGATGCTTGTTTATATCGCGAGCTTCCGTTTGCGTTGAAAAGCCAATAGTTCGACAGTATTGGGGGGCCAGCAGCAGAGAGGGTGAACAGACCATTTTTGTTGGAGACCTTATTTGTAAAAAATAAACCTTCCTACGAAAATGAAATCTCAAGGTCAATAACGTTAAACCAAAACCTTTAACCCTGACTCTGTCAGGCCGATTGGGTTAGCTTATTTTGTTACATCATATGGCGCGCGTTTTTATTTTCAGTAATGTTTCGTTTACGTGTTGGTCACTCAACGCTGGTCGTTCACCTCCTCTGCTGCTATAATTAAATCATTATTGTTATATCAATAATGATAGAAGAATCTCACACAGCTAGATTAGCTCGAGAGTGACTAGATGCAATTAAAAAATATCTACCCGTCCATAATTCTGTTTAGGAAAAACTACAAGCGCGTCAGGAATCTCAAGTGGAATTTGCAGAAGGTACAGAACAATTATTTAAACCAGTTACAGAAACAACAAAGAAAATTGTTACAGCAACTGAGGCAACACAAAGAGCTCTTGAAACATTACCTGTTGATATTGCTGGCCGTATTCAAGCAGCTCAACCTGGGGCTCAACCACAACCACAACCACAACCACAACCTAAACCACCAAGAACCAGAATTAAGATAATAGATAAATTTACGCCTGAAGGTATTGCTGCTATCAAGGACCCAAAACAATTACTTGATATTGCCGCGTATGGATATTATGAAAGACAAAAATATGTAAAACCAGGATATGTTAAATCTCTAAGCTCTGCCAATTGGATTAGGGATGTATATCGCATCGCTACTGATACTCCGGAAATCAGATCTAATGAAGATATTAGAAATTTTAATATCTTTGATAATACTGTACATAGACATATAGAAAAAGCTAAACGATTTGAATTAGCATCACCACAACGATCACCACGAGTACTACCATCACTACCACAACAATTTGAATTACCATCACCACAACGACAATTTGAATTGCCACGATCACCACAATTACAACTAATGGAACAAATCAAACAAAACAAAAACTAGAACAAGATAAACATTTAGAAGAAACAATGAAACTATTGCAATCACCACGACAACCAGTTAGAACAACAAGTGCGGAAGAATATCAAGATCCTGGAATCACTAGCGATTCTACCGATGCAACTGGAAGTGGTTTAGGAAGTGGCCTTATTACTTGTCCCAATAACGTCCTTGGTGATGTTGATCGACTAGAAATTCTCATTGGAGGAAAACGAGCTGGCAATAATTCCCCAGAAATCATTAATGAAACAGCTGATATTTGTCAACGATTATTTACAGGTGATGTTATGGATATTAATGTGTATGGGTCCCTTATTAATGAAATCAGTGACAATGTCACGTATGATTATCATAGTGACTGAGTATGTAATTAGATGCAATTAGTGATAAAATCACATAATAATAATATGATCATACACAATACTCATAGACCAACCATGGTCAGGGTAATAAATTCACGATTACCAGTATACAAAACGACCTACGGAGATGGACTAGGTGATGTTGTTCAAAGTCTATTTAGAAGGATAGCCCCAAAAGCAATACAGCTTGCAAAGCAACTAGGAATGAAAGCTATTGATGTTGTTCGTGAAAAAAGTATTGGCGCTGTTGGTGATGTTGCTAGCAAAGCATTCTCAGCAATCAAGGATAGACTAGCACGATTAATACGACGAAAACCTCAGCCACCAGTGAAACTGGCCAGCGCTGAAATGATGCCCGCAAATGTCAGTAAAATAATAAATCAAGCTGCTAATCAAAAACTAGCAGAATTGGCTGGTGCACCAATGTCAGAAAAAGAAAAATATATAACCGCTAGTCTGATAGCAGGAAGCGGTCTTCGTGTTAGACGAAGACGATAATAATAAAGATGTTTAAGCGTATATCTGATCCCGCGTTTGACATGGATGCAAGAGTTCTTAAAGATGAGTCTGTGCGCGATTATCAGTATTACTTTTATGACGCACGACAACCAAATCAGCGTGGACGAATTGAACTTCAAGTTCAAGATATGAGTAGATATTTCTTACCCGCTGAAGCATTCATTGAAGTAGAAGGTGAAATTTTAAGAGCCGATAATGATGCTGAGATGGCTGATGCTTATGCGATTGGTTTTGTTAATAATGGTATTATGGCATTGTTTGATAGCGCTACGTATATGATTGATGGAAAAAATATTGAAACAATTCAGAAAAATGTTGATATAGCTACAACAATACTTGGTCTTGCAAGATACAGCGATGATTATTCAAGATCAGTTGGTCCGTCAATGATGTTTGCAAAGGATATAACTGATCATCCAGAAAACAGAAACGTAACACTAAATGCAGTTGGGGACACAGTTACAGCAATGAATCAAAATTTTAACTTAGGATTTGCAACACGTAAATCAATGTTGCGAGGTTGAAGAAGATTATTTTCATGTTCAATTCCATTATCACACATCTTTGCATTTTGCAGAAATGTTAGAACAGTTATTGTTGGAGCCAAGCATACAGTTGTACTCGTGCGAAAAGCCACAGATGATGATGCAATATGGCGTGCTATACCAGCAGTTAATCCAGAACAACATGTTGGAAAAGTAGTTTTAACAAAACTTTCTCTGTGGATGCCAGTAATGACTCCAACAATACCTGAAGAGGAACATTTACTTTGTTTTATGAGTCAAGGTGGTAAATCAGCGCTGTCATGGTTAATAATGACTACAGATGCTGTGCAGAGCGCTGTTAATGGTTTATTCACATGGCATATAGCATCACAGCAAGGTGTTTCTGCACCAAGACATATATTTATTGTGCTTCAAAATGATGCACGAAGAAATAATCAAAATAATAGTCATATGATATTTGATAAACTTAATGTTTCTGAAGTTTCTTTAGGGATAAACGGACATCAAGAACCCTCCGAGGATATTTTGTTGAATTTTGAGTTAGATCATGTAGCACGTGCTTATCATCGATTAATGACATTCATGGGGCGTGATCAGAATATTGATTCTGGTTTACAAATATCACAGTTAGATTTTACAACATTATATCCGATTTATTACTTTTCGCTGGAACATTTAGATTTAACCAGACAGTCCGTCGTTGACATACATTTTCGAGCTCGTGTAGACCGAGGAGCTATTGCTAATTACAGAGCTGTCGCTGTCATACTTAGTGATAAATCAATGTTGCTTGAAGGTGTTGGTGGACGAATGCGAGTCGTTGATGCCCCAGTAGAAAACATGTAATTAGAACGCAGAGCGTTCTGACCCTGATTTAAAATCAGGATGATAATTATAAATGTCATATCAACATGTTAATGTCAGTCTGACTCCTGGTCAGATTAAAAAGCTACAATCATCATCAAAAAATAATTGTGAGGTAAAAATATCACTAAAGCGAGAACAGATCGCAGGTGGTCCGAATAAGCTATCATTATCAGAACGCCAGCATAGGCATTTCAATGAAGCAAAAAAATCAAATAAAGGTATAGAACTTAATCTTTCTGCGGGTGTCATTAAAGACATTGCTAAAACGGGTGGTATATTTCCACTTCTTGCCGCGTTACCAGCGATAATAGCCGCTGCAGCCCCAGCTGTTGCAAAAGCAGCTGCATTAGGCGCTGTTGGGACCGCTGCTGGAATGGCATTAAAGAAAGCAACGGGTCAGGGAATAAAATCTTCCAAAAAAAAAGGGAAAAGGTCTAAGATTGCCAGGGACCCCATATTCATGGTACGGAAAAGGTCTAAGACTGTCCGGGACAGTTCGATGATTCTTCCTATGTCTAATTTGATTTACTTAATGCTGCTAAGCAACTGAATATAAAAAACTTCAGAGGAGTTTTTATGCGTGATCAATTACCTACCGTTGCAATGCAACATGAAACTGGTATTATTAATCTTGATAAAAACTCTGGTCCAGGCACCCATTGGGTGGCATATGCAATTGATCCACCTGGAATTATCTATTTTGATTCATATGGGTTGGCGCCACCAAAAGAATTTTTAAAATATGTTAGCACAGTACGAAGTACTGCTATGCAAAGTCAGAACGCATCGCGTTCTAAGATCTGGTATTCAACATTACCAACACAAAATTTAACGGATCCGCCAATATGTGGTCGAGAAGTACTCGCTATACTTGATGCTGTATCAAAATCAACAACGCCACCTCATAAAGTCGTGCATGAATATACTACGTTGTCACACTTAAACAGATATTAGTAAATATAATGGTAGATATTTATGGAAGATCTTCTCGCAAAGCTCAGCAGCAAGTCGATTTATCTAAATATGCAACTCTTGATCAGCTCAGAAATGAAATCGATGATTTATTAAATATCACAAGTGTGGATCAAAATGAAGTCGTTGTTTTTCAGGATAAACAAGGACGATTAAAGACCAGTAATATACAACTGTCAGATGTACTTATACGAATTTCCACCGCGGTTATTAATAATATCGTTACTTTTGCTGATCAAGGTAAAATACAAGATTCCGGTAAGTCAGTTAAAGATTTTATCAAGCGAGCTGGTGATTTATTCACCGGTGGCATTATCATGAATCAAAATAAAATTACATACCTTGGAGACCCAACCGCAGATACAGACGCAGCAACAAAAAAATACGTCGATGATCAAGAATCTAAGTACGTATTAGTCAACGGTGGTATAATGCTTGCATGTCTCATTATGAATAATAATGGTATTAATAATCTTAGAACACCAGAATCAGATTTCGACGCTGCAACGAAAAAATACATCGATGATATCGCTAGCGATCAAGTGACATCATTGACAACAATCAACGATGAAATGACCGCATTTAGAACTGATTTTTCCAATCACGTACAAACGTTCCTGAATTTTCGTAGAAACATAAACAGATCTATTAATGAATTTTTTGGAAGTCCACCAACTGTTGACATAAAACTTGCTGACATTAACACAAAAATCAACGATATTGTTAGGGGAATCCCTAATATTGTTGAAAAAACAAATCTAATAACAGAGTTACTTACTAAAATTCCTCACCAGAACACGTTGCGTTCTCTTGTGTACACAGTAGCATCAGGATCATCAACATGGACACCGCGCGATAACACTCTCGAACATACCGCAGAAGTAACTGGGTTATACAGGCTATCTGTGTACTGTTTGGAAATTACTGCGGACACTTCATCATCACCGAATGTACATTATAATCCTCTACTGGTGATGCTAAATAAGAACATCAAAGAAACATTTACGTTGACATCAACGGAAATGCCCCCGAGACGTTACTGGTGGTGTCTGGAATTCGTAGCTGAAACTTTTCAAGTAATTACTTAATTAAATGACAACGTCATTGTATAATGAATCAAACCTTAGTGACGGAGTCATTTATCGACGTGGATCGTTACAGATACAATCAGGTATGTGAGTCTCAAACCAAACTAAAAAATATCATCGACAATTATACAATAAAGGTAAAAAATATCGCAGGCGTGTGGTTATCATTGATATAATTGTTTACTCAGTTTCTGCTATTATTGCTGGAACCGGATTATTACTATCAACAATAACAATGACAGCACCTGCAGTTGCAACAATTGTCGTTTCAACGGCAACAACATGCGCAGGTATCCTTAGTATTATCGCAAAAAAGATAGCTACATGTACAAACACAAAATTGCACGAGTATATAGTAAAACTACACACGTCGGTGTCTGCATGCGTTAAACTATCATCGTATCTTTCGGCGTATCTCAGTGATGGTAAACTATCCGATGAGGAGTTCATGACAATAATGAAAATTTATGATGAAGCATTCAGAATCACTAGTGATTCTAGTGACGAAGTCACTCATAGCCACGGAACGCAGAGCGTTCTAGGTGAAAAAAATAAATGATCAAAAAGTCCCCGATTTAAAATAGTAATAACATTAATAATGTCAACGTTAGAACTATTACAACAGATCGTCACTAATACAACGCCGTCAAAAACTACTATGATATCATTAAGTTCGACCAATCCTGAATTTAGCGTTAAATTTCCAACTGCAATTCCAGCAAGTGAAATAGCATTAGCACAATTACGAGTTTATCATAGCTGGCCAAATATCAGGTCAAAATCGTTTGGTGGACTACCAGCAAACAATTCACTGGTATTTGCAAATAAGAGTAAACCTGATGGAACTCCTGATTGGCAAGTTGTTGGAATTTCAACGGGCAGTTATCAAATAGAACAGATTAATGATCAGTTCCAACGTAGAATTAAATCTATTACAGGAAAAGAATCCAAAATAGCAATCACTGTTTACGAACCAACATTATTAGCGGCGATTGAAATAAATTCTCCTGATTATGTTGTAGATATTTATCAAAGTTCGATCAGATCGGTGTTAGGATGGCCTGATGTTCCCTCAGACCCTAGGTCAAATGGAATTCCAGAACCAGCGCAGGAAGAATTTCTTACAACGAGGCGGATATTTATAAAACGTCCAGAATATCGAGATTTATATATATTTAAGTTTCTTAATCAGGATCCACATAATGATATAGTAATTCCTGCGCATCGGACTGCATTATTTGATATTATTATTGTAGGACCAGATCGTCGTGAAAAGGAAATAGTTTATGAGAAAGGTATTCAAAAATTTTTAGATTTAATTAATTCTGAATATACGCGTGTGTTCGGTAATTTACAAACTATTTTTTTCAGCATTATCACAGAATTATATCAACGATATAAAACAACAGGTAATTGAAACGATACAACACTTAAATACAGTCATCAAAGATTTGGTTTTTGCTAACCGAAGTATTGTTTTAGGAGCAACTAATCCTAAATTAGAAGGTAGTCTTAGTGAAGAAGAAAGATTAAGTATTATAAAAGAATACTCAAGGTTGAAACAAATATTTCTTGATCATTATAAAATAACAGAAGAACAATTACAAACATTTATGATACCAGGATTTGATACTGTTAAACTAAAAAAAAATCAGTCATTGATCTTATTAACGATTATTTTCCAAAAATACTTGAATCATGGAGAAAAATAGTCCCGCCATCGGTTACGCTTAAACATAATAATGATCCATACGGTGGAGGCCGTCACATATCACCGGGTATTGTTAATATAACATCAACGATCGCAGTCAGTCTATTATGTGATGTGATTGATGGCAGCTATCAAGTAGATCTTTCAAAGTCTAGCCAGGCCCAGCAAGGATATATATTATATTCATTCAGTCCTCAAGCGCCACCCGGGTGGTTAATTGTATCTGAGCCAATTAACCCCGTTTATCTACGTGTACATAATCCGTTATTATCAAGGATACATTTCAAACTTACAGACCAAATAGGACGTATTTTGGATTTGCAGAATGAAGTTTTAAATATTAATCTGTATGTGAGATCATAGAGCGTTATATCGCAAAACAAAAAAAAAAAAAAATATCCAAATCTAACTCGGATCAGAATAATTTTTTTTTTACTGGGGTAAATCGTAATTATCAGAATCTGAATAAAATATTTATTATTATATTATAAGTAAATAAACTGTATACTTCAATTTTGCCAGGGATTTTGTTTAACCATTATCACATTGACTCCACCTTCATTATCACTATCATTTTCACAATGCTCCCTTAACTGTCTTATACGAAAGTTTACAATCTGTTTCTGTTCGTATTCATGAGATAATTCTAACTTAATTTTGTCAATGGCTTGTGAGAGAGGTACAAACAGCTTTACCTGATTATCTGTAACTGTTGCCAGCGACTGTAACATTGCCTGCTGGATAAACTTCATGAATTTATAACCAAATGGCAAAGTATATCTGTTATCCAATTTCCGTTGTTTTAATGATTCAAAATCACACAGAATTTTTTCAGGATTAAGATTATCAGATATGTTTATACCGTTATGCTGTAATTTTTTAATCGCAGAAATAATAATATTAATATTTTTAGAATTCATTATATTATAAATGTTTGTTTAAAATAAAAATAAAATCAGAATAATATTAATAAAATAAAAATAATAGTCCTTTATGAGGACTGTTTCAAGATGATTATATACATATGATTATATACATATGATTATATACATATGATTATATACATATTATTATATACATATGATTATATACATATTATTATATACATATGATTATGATTATATACATATGATTATGATTATATCCTAATTAAGGACTGCACAAACACAGAATCTTAATTATAGTAGCGTATTTACAGCAAGCATATTTACAGCACAGTTTAATCCCATGTGACCCCCTAGGTTGTCAAAGAACAGAGGTTACATATAAACTTAATTCTAAGAACTTTAACTCTAGGACAGCACAGTTACATATAAACTTAATTCTAAGACCTTCAACTCTAGGACAGCACAGTTACATATAAACTTAATTCTAAGAACTTCAACTCTAGGACAGCACAGTTACATATAAACTTATCTTAAAGACAGTACTACGGGCCTTCTCTACATTCAATACAAATTTACACACTCTCCCCCCATAATCAACCCAGAGAGTGCAAAAGTGCACCCACCACGTGTTGACATGGTGAGAGAGTGTACAAATTTTCTATTGAAACGCAGAAGGGCTGGCTAACGCCCCGACTAAATAAGAAATTTTGGCATCAAATCGCCCTTCGCCGACAGTATGCCGGTCACGAGAATCGAACCACTGACCTTGAGTACGAGAATCCAGCGCGTTAGCAATCGGCCACCGGACTTCGTTATGTATACATAATGAAAACATTATTATATAGTTAAAGCGCAAGGCACTTAAAGTATGCAGAATAAAATCACAATTATTGTAAAATGTAGTGTGGATTTCTTAATAAAATCACAATTATTGTAAAATGTGAATTTATTTTCAGTTTCCAAATGCATTGGAGAAATATATACATAAAACCCGCATTTCTGCCGAGTTAAAAGTCTGTATTCATGAGACGTTGCTAAGGATACTAAAATAATCGATAAGTTATATGAACACACATGCCATACTCATTTCTAAAAATAACCTCATGTATACATACATGTATTTTGACAAAGGTATTTGCTGCTGGGCCGCAAAGCGTTTCATAAGAATGTGTAACATTCTAAACATAAATATTATTGAGATTTTACACAAACATAAATATTGTTGAGACTTTACATGATTCATAGAGTATTGTGCACATGTGTAACATACAGCATCATTATTTATACAACAACGAAATTATTGAAAATTTTCAATTGTTGTAGGGTCAAAACCCCAGGGGTTCTCTAATTGATTTTCATGATTTTTTGATAAATTTGACAATGACTTACTAAAAACTGATAAAAAATAAAAAATTTTGATCAAAAGTCACTTCATACTATCAAAAAATCAGCAAAAATAGGAAAATTTTGACCAAAGTTTTTTATAAAATCGAAAAATCATGAAAATCAATTAGAGAATCGCTGGGGGTTTGACCCATGCAACGCTGCAAATCTGACTGATTTTCATTGATTTTTTGGCCATTTTTCATGCAAAAAAACAAGATTTTTTTTTTACCAAAAATCAACAAAAAACAATAATTTTCGAACAAAATCAACAAAATAATAAAAAATGCCAAGCATTTCTAAAGATGATTTTATCATCTTATTTTTATTTGCAATATTGTTGAGATTTACATGCATAACTAAATTCATTGGAATGTTTTTACAGTCGAAGTTTGGACAATCAGAGAATATGATATATGTTTTGTGTACTATTAAATTTGAAAGTTATATCTAATATTACTTATGTGGGTTCCATTTTGACAAAGATTCACAATATATTGCTGTCATTAGCACGACAACTGCAAGATTTACTAAGTTATGCTTGACGGAGTTGTCTCGCTTAATCATTTGATACCATAGGAACATACGCGAATTTGATTTTTCGTCCAAATCTTACTGAAAAAGCAGATTTTGTGATATTATCTGCCACGCATTTTGCTGAAGGTGGTACTATGTTAAAATATTTACCAGCAGAATTAATTGACTTAAATATAATTTCATCGCTATCTGTATTTACAGATTTAACAGCCCTTGCGTATCGTGCGCAGCCAGAATTTCCGAATTTGCAATTTTGACTTTGTGTAACAATTCGCAAGTTATCAAGCGAGTTATCAAGTTTATCACCACTGATGTGATCGATTACAAGTCTATCTTTGATTAGTCCAAAATAACACTCAAACACGAACGTATGTGATAAATAATTTTTATTTCCACTGGTATTAAATCTAAAATAACCAAATTTATCAACACTACCGACTGGTTTCTTTAATCTACAGTGCCTAATTACACCATCACGAGATGCTTCATAATTTGTAATGATTGGATGCGTCAAAAACTCATTTTGCTCCATTTATATACTAATATTATTTGTTTAAATCATTATTTTGAAAATCTAGCGAGATAATCATTATCGGTTTTTATAGGAGATTCACCTGAAGATGTTAAAGTTTTATTTTTTTTTATCGTAATATCGTTTCAGCTCTCTGTATTTTTTACCACCACATTGCACACACAGTTGAGTTTTTCCTCTGACTCCAACACCACACCGCACACATGGTTTTGATCCTAGACTGCCGTGTCTAACGCTTTGCATATGAAAACCGCTGAATTCGTTTACGTATGCTTTGTTACAAGGAGAAGTATATCCGATCATAAGCCAATTACATCGATTCTTTGTTTGAATCATATACAAGTAATTAAAATTCAATTTAAATACATATTTGTCTTAATTATAATAATGCAGGAATTATCCGAAATTGAACCCTCCGCTGTCTCAGCTGGAGCTAGATTTGATCTTGACAGACTGCCGAAATATAAATTTAGTTTTTCGATGCAAGATCTAGCTTTAACGAATAAGGATATAACTAAACGTATCCGTGAAGCCAAAAAGGAATTTCGCGACGATGGTGCGGCTCATATGTGGTCGACATTCAGAATTGAAAATACTGTCAATGTAATGAATGACAAACGAGGAAGAGAGAATATTGACTACCTTGCTGTTCAGAGATATTTTATTTTAATAAAATTTATTGCAAAGACAGACGATGACACTTGGATTATCCGTGACAAACGTGATTCTGTCCACATGCAGTCAGGAAATAATATTGTTCTCAGTAAAAATTCCAGACCAGGAATACTTACTGGTATTGACAAACCGTATAACGAACGAGAGTATCCTGCGGTTGTGTACGCAATATATCCGTTAAATAATAAACCTAACGTTGGGGATCTCAAACCTATGAAACTGTCATCGTTGACAGCATCAAGAATAAATTGTGTAGCAGAACGGGTTACAGAACACTTCACAAACGCGATACGCGGAAACGGTTTAACAGATTTACGACGTAAAAAAATAAATACGTGGGCGTCTATCAGCGACGTTGCTGAGCTGGGAAAGAAATTAAAATTCCCAATAACAGTGAAGACGTTAACCGGAGAGATTTTGTACAAATCGAAATATGAATGAAGAGGAGCTTCGATAGATATTATTGATCATAACGCACATGCATGGACTGTGGCAGTAACAATATTTCCACGAGACAGGGTGGTTAAATTTTATAATGGTCATGCATTTGATTTTATCAGAAATATTAGTAAAATTGACTCTGTATCTGTTTGGCTGTTTCAAAGTTAGGAATATGATTATCATGATCAGTTTGTACGGTCTAATGGTGATATTTATCGTACAGAATCTCTCCACGAAGAAATGAAAAATCTTGCATTAAAATATACCTCTGATGATATTAAGGTTGGACAATTACTGAATAATTGTTTTACCGTTCCATCAATTGCTGCTCACGCTGCTCAGGAGAAAAATTCATGGAAACCGACACGATTGGAATTTCTTGAAGATGTCCAACACAGTTGTGTGGAATACGGACATGGTGGATTGTGGAATACTAAATACGATTATAATGACGTTATCTCAGTTGATATGGTAGCATGTTATCCTGGAAGTTTTCTTGGATACGGAGAGTGTTCTGAATACTTTAAGAGATTTGGACATCCGACACACGAGATGACCAGAGTTGCGATAAATGGACCCTTACCAGATTTTGACTTAACCGGATTCGCCTGTATAGAGTCGTTCGAGTTTTACGGGGATCTCCATCCGATTGTTTATGCGTGGTTTGGAAGACATTTTTCAGAAAAATGTTGGGCTCCAATAGTACTAATACAGTACATGCTTGATGCTGGAATTTTAGTGTCGTTGAGCGTGAGTGAAGCAATTATATCATACCGCGTGCAGAAACAAGTTTGGTTGCCAGAACCGGATATATTTAATATTAATGATGCTAGAAGAGATTTTTCTAATCTTAACGAAGATGATATTGTTAAAATTACTAATAATATACGTGAATGCAGGAGAGAAAGTGATGAGAAATTTGCAAAAGATCTCGGCAGAAAAATAATCGGTAAATTTACACAAGGAGGATCATATGATCATAAACGAATGTGTACAAGATTAATCATGGACGATGCTGAACTCGATTTTATAATTGCTGATACAACGGAGAAAAACACATTTATAAGTCGAAGTAATGCTTATTTATCAGACGGAACTAAATTAGGTACAATTGTGAGCTATACTGATGGCGAGTCACAGCAGTTTACTCATTTAAGATCTTCGATGCTAGCGTACGTTTCGATAAATCTATTATCGATGATAAACAGATTTCCTCGTTATGCAGTCAGAGTCGCGACAGATTCATTTTATATAAATAAAAAATATGCGGATTCGTTAAAACAATTGCATATTAACAATCATGAATCATGGGGCCAATGGAGAATAAAACGCGAAGATATAATTAGTTATTCTGAATCTGCCGACGTTGAAATTGCGGAGACATATTACAAGAATAATCAAATATCAGGATTGTCATCGGCACCATCTGTATATGATCCTGTGGCTGGACATAAAACCGTTTATCTTAATGGGTATGGTGGTTCAGGTAAAACAACACGCGCGATTGAATTATTTAATAATTGTTCTGATATGATTGTTTTGACACCGACACATAAACTCGTCAGGGAAATAAAAGAACGAGGAGTAAAATCATATACATACCATAGTTTCTTTAGATGGTGCGGAGACACATGGACTCCATCGCGGATGGGTGAGAAATATGTTCCTAAAATTATTGTCTCGGACGAGATATGCACGGTGTCGCTAGAGGTATTAAAAATATCTCTTGATTGGCTGTTATTAAAGAATACTGCTGTGATAATGTGTGGCGATCATGGTCAACCGCCACCTTTCATTGGATCGTCTCCACATGAGTGGCTGAAAACATTTGTAGATTATTACGAAGAAATAACTGATGACCATAGAGCTATTGATAAATCACTAAAAGAGTTTAAAAAGTTAATCAGACTACAGCCAGATAAAATACAGTGTGAGATAATGCGTAAAGTAATTCCAGAAACTTCTATGAATGATTTTTGGACTTTGTGGAGACCTGCTGATTTGATAGTTGCAAGTAGAAAAATAGTTCCCGATACACTTCAACAACAATTATTTACGTTACATAAAGAAAAATTTTCAAATCTACCTGTACCTTTGTGTTATCTCCCAGCAGAAACTCGACGACAGAACGTTGATGTTGAGATTCCTGGTGGTGGAATACAAAATCTTGTGCTAAATGATATTGTTTTAGTTGTTGTTGATGTTGTTGAGAGCGCGTTGAGCATGGATAAATCGCCGTGGACGTTCGGATACGCTATAACGATTCACTTGTCACAGGGATTAACTATTACTGATACAAATATTTGGATTGTCGATGATCGTATTGAGTGGTCAAATTTAGTTTATCTTGCAGTGTCTGGAGTCAGAAGAATATCTCAACTGCACAGGGTTATCATGGATTGCGCAATAACCGAAGAATCACTAACAACTTTGTCGATATCCATAAAAAATTAGCGAGCTATAAGCAATGTGACCAAAAAAATAATCGCGACTTTGATATGGATGCTGAATTTATTATAACACTAAAACAACGACAGAATAATCATTGTGCAAGTTGTAACTGTAATATGTTGTGGCAATATTCAAATAATAATCCAAGACAATTTACCGTTGATAGAATTAATAGTAGTCTTGGTCACACACGCGAAAATGTGATGCTGACCTGTCTTGAATGTAATCGACGTAGAGGTGCAAGTTTACAAAAGTGAACGCGGTTATAATTGTGTATTCGTAGGAATTATTTGTAATTGTTCGCGTGCAAATCCACGCTGAGAAGCAGTTGAATCTAATCTGAAGATTGCAGGTCTACCTGTGGACCTTACCACGCTAGAAATTTTATGTGTGGTCACACTCCAGATAGGATCAGTTGCTCTTTTTCTACCTCCTTCAAGTTCACCAGGTTCATATAAATATCTTACGGTAACATTACCTAGTACTGGTTGAGAGGAAGATTCACGTTGTATTGGTATATATTTTTTTGTGATCGCATTAGAAGGTTTCATAGAAGTTGCACGAGTAATTTCGTTATTTAACGCAGCTATCACACTTGGTAACCTTGCAACCCATTGACGAGATCTCTCCATGGACTTAAAATCAGTGGATATTTCCTTTGCATACTGGTATCCAAATAACCGCTCGGCAAGTGTTCGATTAAATCGTTCAACGATTGCCTGATAACGATGAATTTCAGTGTGTCCTCGTCTGATTTTAACGTTATGTTGCTTCATCAACGATGATACTGCACCAAGAAATTCTTTGCCAAGATCAAACTGTAGCAGTTGTGGCCATCGTAGACCACCACGTTGATAAATTCGTTCAAACGCAGATGCAACTTCAGTTGCTGTGTTTGTTGACAGTGGTTCTGCTTCTTTATATCTACTCGCAACGTCAACACAGTTAACGCGTATCTGTATGTGTATTGACGTCTGCCAATTTTAATGGTATCGTGTGGTAAAAACAAAATATCTGCTTGATGAACTTCATTAGGGGTACTGACATCAAAATGTGCATACTGAATTGTTTTAGGTGGTGGTAGATAAATTTGCCATATTGCCTGTCGTGCTAACCACGCTGCAGCAACGGCACGTGAGACTTTTGCTGCTTCAGCAAGTTTACTAATCGCTGCTTTACCTCTCCAGTATCCTCTTGGACTATAATAAACAGATTCCATTATTATGATAATAATCAGTTGATTAATTACCAGCCCCCAGCATTAGGTTACCTTTCATTGCAGATTTTACTAGAAAGCTAGCAAGTTTCTCTCTGAGAAATTTATCAGGTATAGAATTTAACGCATGAATCAACCTCACATCTGCAAGGTGCCGTTGTTGTAAATCTTTACTTTTATACGCAACATCATGAATGTGACACGCTTGATCAATTGCGTTTATTGGATACTCTCCAGGTTTTGATTGGTCTTGGTTATCGAGTCGGATATCGAGACGAGTTCCAGGACCACAATAATTATATCCAGGTAGATGTTTCTCACCAGTATTCTTTGCCCATGGAGCTCCTGGTAATTTACCTAACGAAGCAACGATATCTCCATCTGTCTTTGATGAAATAAATTTGTATTTTTTTGTACCACATTTCACACACTTGCCTGTAAGTGCGCGCCTGTTATTTTTTGTTATTATTGTCGTTAATCCAGCGTTGGGGGTGGGTGCTCTACATCGAACACAATATAAATCCATATTATTATTATATGGATATAATTGACTTCTCAGCGACACGAAAACAAGAGCCAGTCAAACATCATCCAGCGCTACCAAATTCCATCAGAGCAATTATACTTGGCCCATCTGGGTCTGGTAAAACGCAATTATTACTTAATATGATAATGCGATGGCTCAAGTGGGATAAATTATATTTAGTAGCACCATCTGTAGATGATCAACAATGTTACGAAGTACTGAAAGATTTTAATGAAAATGCAAAGTCGCTGACGTGTCCTGATAAAGATAATGATGTTATTGATTTTATTACTGATATCGATGAAGCTCCATCCATAGAGGATCTTGATGGATGTATCAATAATCCCGTAGTATACGATGATGTAATGCTGGATAAACAATCAAATCCAGCTCGGATATTTTCGCGAGGCCGTCACAAAAATACAGACGTGATTTATTTAACTCTGAAATACACACAAATTCCAAAAGTGATCACAGATAATTGCAATATCTTAATTGTGTTTAATGGAGTAGATAATTATACTTTACAAAATATTTATTATACTTGGTGTTCAGGGGACATGGACATGATTAAGTTTAGAAACTTCTTTTCAAAAGCACAAGCTGTTCCGTTCGGATTTATAACGATAAATTTACATGACCCAAGATCTAGATATCGTATAGGTCTGGATAAAATCTTTGGTTAATTATAGCAGCAGAGGGGGTGAACGACCAGCGTTGAGTGACCAGCGCGTAAACGAAACAATCCTGAAAATAAAAACGCGCGTCATATGATGTAACAAATTAAGGTAACCCAATCGGCCTGACAGAGTCAGGGTTAGAGGTTTTGGTTTAACGTTATTGACCTTGAGATTTCATTTTCGTAGGAAGGTTTATTTTTTATAAATAAGGTCTCCAACAAAAATGATCTGTTCACCCCCTCTGCTGCTGGGCCTCTTATCGACAATCAGGTTAGAAATTACAAATCAGTGAGTGAAATGGCTACGTTTTGTGCATTTTTAAAAAAAATATCCTTTATGCTTTTCGTTCTTAAAAGCGCAGAGGGTACAAACATACGGGATAATAATAATAATAATAATAATAATGAGGACTTTGTAAAGCGCCTAATCTTTAGAAGCTCTAAGCGCTTTACAACATTTGACAACGTTTAAAAAACATATATAATGATATGATTACAAAAATAAAAACAAACACCACGAAATTAGAAAACAGAAAACATGCTGTAAATATTTAAGGTAAGGAAACATTATTAGGTCTTTAAGTCTGTTCTTGCAGCTGAAATAGGTGAGTTTTAAAAGCGCTCTTGAATGAGATCACTGTGTCTTTGTGTCTAAGTTCAGTGGGCAATTCGTTCCGCGTTGCTGGGCCCTGCTATGCAAAAGAACGTAGTCCATATGATTTCATTTTCGTAGTGGGAATAATGAGAATACGAGTGTCAGAAGGGGAGCGTAAGTATCTTGCTGGTGTATACACATGGGTGAGGTAGATAGGTATGTTGGACTGGAGCCCGTTAGTGAAACGTAGCACAGAGAACAAAGTTTGTGTTTAATTCTGGATCGAATGGATAGCCAGTGTAGGGTACAGAGCAGGGGGGAGGCGTGCTCTGATCGTGGTACTCTAAGGATGATCCGAGAAGCTGTGTTTTGAACTTTTTGAAGTTTCTGGAGTAGATATTGAGACGAACCAGACAGAATTGAGTTACAATAGCCCAGTCTTGAAAGTGCTAAGGAACACACAAGTGTTTTAGTGGCATCAACTGAAAGATACTTGCGAATGCAGCTGATGCGTCCCAGCTCAAGATATGCAGCCTTGCATATGTTCATGACATGTTGGTGCAGTGAGAGAGTACTGTCGAGAGTAACACCTAGGTTTAGTACTGACTATGTGAATTTAATGTTGGTGTTGCTGATATGGTGCTATTTACAAGAGCATCAATATTTCAATGGCCATTTTAGCCAAATTTCCATAATTATGATGCCGATTTTCGTAATAAGTGTCTTTTTTGCTAGTATTCATTTTATGTGTATCACATTTGCAGGAATTTAAAAAATATGTCCTGACGTAAATCGACTTTGAAGCCTCAGTGAAATATATGTTCCGCGTCCTCTGATTCCGCACCGTTCATTAGCTTGTAGTTAATATCTTGTTTATTTTATATTTTTATCTCCCTTGAAAGTTAATTTCGGCTGTTTTATTTGCTGAAACTATTATACATAATGCGTTGAGTATGAATCTTTGATGTGTGAAAAAATGGGAAAGATTGTGCGGCGAAGATTTGATAGAACTGTTGTGAAAAAGTGCCCAGAATGCAAGAAACAGGTTCGAATGCAAAGCGTAGAAAATGTACTGCTTTCACGTGTACTCAAATCAAGTCCTATATATATATTCGTGGTAATTCATCAACCCAATTAGTTTGCCTGCCTCCCCCTATCTTCGCGGTAATTTAGGTTTACGCGGTTATTATACAAGACGCACGTGTCTTTATCAATATTCCTGATTATTATTTATTAACTTGCGAAGAAACAATGAGATTTTGTTTTCGAACATGGACGTTTCGCTTTTGTACGGAACAACAAGACCAGATTTGAGGTCGGCATGGTTGAAAACAACATTCAACACGAGCTCTGATGAGTTCTTTATAAAACACATCTGGATAAAACACACAGTGCATAATTTGAAACACGAGCAAACAAAGCATTTTAAAAGACAGTGATTACAATTAAATTTTGTATTTGAATAAATTAAAACCAAAATTTAAAATTAGAATCCATGCTGTGATGCAGCATACACATTACTTTGAAAGAAAGGAGCTAACAGTAAGGCACTTGATAGAACACAGGACAAAGACAGATAAAGCAAAATGGTACCACAAACAATACTTTTTATTATGATTGGAGGGGTTGGGGTGTATTATTTGCAGATATTACATTTTGCAGTCCTTACCATTCCAGCATGGAGGTATTGGTCTGAATGAATTAAAATTGTACTCTAAAGCGAATTGGTAGAATAGCAGTGGCATATCTATGAGTTTGTGCTAAATTAATGACGAGGTTTTGGTTTTTGAGACTATTAATTATGAATATCTAATATCGTAATTATTATGCGTAAAACATATTAAATCATCCAGACATTTGAAAGCAAGCTTATTCAGAATTTTTTCAAGTCTCTAAAGCCATAACCCGAAGTCTGCACACCTTCAGGGTTGGCATTTTTGCCATAAGTAAGTGTTTATGATAGCTGCTTGTATAATCATCATGCACAAATCTCTGCATGCTGTTGTATTTTATAAAGTTTAGTAGTGTGCATGTCACTGCAGAAATACCAGAATAATGGACAGAAATTGAAGTTGGGAAGGATACGTGTAAGATTGCCATTTTATTGAGCATAGTTTACTTCGGACCGTTTAGGACAGTGTGCCACTTTTAGAAGTATTAAACTGTATGCTGCAGTGGAGTTTATGGCCTGCCAGTTGCAATCATGAGAAAACTTCCTGTTGATAGCTTACCTCAGGGGTGGGCAACCAACGGCATGCATGCCACTAGGTGGCACATCAAGAGGTTTTGTGTGTCACGTGAAGGGCAGCCAAACATCTCAATTTTAACAGTGTTCCTCTCATGCTGGTGGCACACGCTCATTCATTTTGTAATTACTCTGGAAAAAAGTAGCACGCTATGTAAAATAGGTTGCCAACCTCTGGCTTAGCTCCTCTTCAGAAGTTTTGCAGACAGTCAGTCCAATGAATTATCTACACAAGGTAGGGGATAAACATCATTCTTGACAACTCTGTAGTCAACACAAAATGGGTAGTACCATCCTTTTTATGTACAGGGGGTTGATGATCACTCTGCAGTGCCTTGATTCAACGTATTTCCCACATGTTCTCCAGTTTCATTTCTTGCATCAATTGGAATTACATGCAGAAGTTTTTTCACTGGTAGTATTCCCAGTATTTATTTTGTGATGTATCTGATCACTTCTGCCAAGGTCATCTTTTAAGTTAGCAGATAATCCTGAGAACTTACAAGTAGATCACCTTTCTTGCCCTGGGCCAATGTAAGATCATTTTTCATTTCTTGGGACACATTTTTAAGGGTTATAGTATTGGGATGGCTTCTATTTGAGCCAATATTCTCCAGAAATAATATCAACATCATTGTCATCCACTGGTATATACTGACCCCTAATAGTTCCAGATTGAACAACTTTGGTTCATTAGTGACATTCCTGATTCTTAAAGGAATGAAATCATTGGTCCTAGCTCAAATGAGTACTTTTCCCACCAGAAGCTGTTTATTTTCAATAAATCTGTCCTCTGGTTCCAAAATCCCAATCAATCCAGATGGATTGCTATTCCTAACCATTTGTAATTTACAAGGATGTTAATTTCCTACCTTTCTTGGATTGCTAATGTCTCTGATAATCACAACTCTAGCATATTCCACTGTATTTGATTTAATTACATCATATACCAAATTGTGTCCCCATTAGTCGAACTGCCATTCACAAATTTGTTGTTGCTTCATACTTTTTTTTAGGAAATACAATGCTAAAACTTCTTCCACAATCAAGCCCATCATTGCAATGGTAACACAATGCTAATGCCATTTCCTTCTGAGCAATAATTTTAAATTTCTGGTTCCCCACCATTTCTAGCAGTTTTCCATCTTTATACAGTAACTTTGTATAACCACAGTCAATATTCCAGCGCCATCCTCTCGTAAACATCCTTTGCTATCATTGTAGCCATAGCATCTGTGTCTGTTAAAAAAAGTACATCCCAGTATCTTTTATAGCTGCCTGCCAGTTATATTAATGGGCCTGGAATCATGGCCCCACCTCTGGCCCTTGGGGTGGGCCCAACCTAATATTCAGACTGGTAATGTTTCGGCTTTTGGACAGCCCCTTTTGAAATGCCATATTTCTATACACTTACAACAAGATTTTCCCTTCCCTCCACATTTTTCCACTGGATGATGCCTTCACATGCTTTAGTACAGGGGTCTCAAACTCAAACCAACCTGAGGGCCGCATGAGGGCATTTTCGATGACCCAAGGGCCGCATCACCTTTGTAATCTCTCATGACACCATGTGACGCCAATCATTTTGCGGGCCACAGGATATGGCTTGGCAGGTCACATGCAGCCCACGGGCCGCATGTTTGAGACCCCTGCTTTAGTACAATCATGAGTTCCCACAAGTAATTGGATCCTACTCAGGCCTGTATCAGTCATTGTCATGCTACGTTCATATCCTTCAAATTCTTTCACTAAAGCCAAGCAGTATTAACGCTTCATTAAAAGAAAAAAGTTCGACACCAACTTCAACTGTGTCATCAAAGTTTTAGGATGTGCATATTATATTCTTAACTTAATTTCACTGTCAGTTAAAGAATTGACAGATTGCTCCTTTTACAGTGTCTTTTGAGCAATCATCTGGTGCCTTGAGGTATGCTTGGTGAACAAGACCACATATCACTTGTCTCAATTCTGGGAGTGTTTCATGTTACCATTTTAAGGTAACTTTTGAGTTGATCTCTGTACATTTATGCTTGATTCTTTGGAACAAACTTTTTTATAGTGAGTCCATGAACTTGTTATAATCTGGAACTCTATGGTTGGGTCTGACCCATGAGACTCACTGTCAGATAAAGCCATTTCTCTTTTCGAGTCCACTTGTGTATCCCAATACATGTATTAAAATGTGCTTGAAAGTCCATTAGTGGTGTGTGCCATCATCAGCTTGTGGCATTACAAGTGTCCATTTCAGTTACCTTGTTTTGAAAATTCCAATCTTCTTTGGGTAGCTTGACTTTTCTGCACAGTGCACTGAAGGTGTCATTTGATTTTTAATTCGGAGAGTCCAACATCAACTGTTCTCAATTTCTCAATTTGGTTCCAGATTTTGATATTTTTGTTTCTCATTTATAGAAAAGCACTTCCTTGTAGAATTACATCCTTTTCATCGGGGTATACATATGGTTGATGGTGTTACTTGCCATCTTTTACAGACATGCTGTTAAAGGAATATATTCTGTACCATACCTGTCAAGTCTTCTGCATTGTGCATGAGGCACACATTTTGTATGCAAATAACACTCACATGCACATCCTTAATTTCCTCATGCAATCTTTTACAGAAATGTCATGTGTTTCTTACCTAATGATTTTATGGTTTTTTGAACTCTCTCCAGTAAGTTTCTGTTTTCACACTGGGACTCCTAACAATATGCTTACTGTGATGTAATGTTTATTTGCAATCAGGTTTAACCTCTTCTTCCAACTCTACACTGGGGCATCATCCCAGGTCCACAACCAGTGAGCTGCCTCTCCCTGGACCCACCATCTCCTAATACCTCAGGACCTTTAACAGTTCTGATGAACCTTTTTAAAGGCAGCTGTGATGCATTTCTGGAAACATTGCTCATTATTTTTCACACTATTAGTTCCGTCTATGTTAAATATAGGATTAATTGCCTATTATTTATTCATGACCATTTTTCTTGTATTAACCGATGTATCTTTGTTGTTTTAATTTCATTTAAAGCTAAACTCCAACTTACGCGACAGCTGTGTTTCTAAAACTGTTTACGTAACTTGAAATCGGTAACAAGAAATTTTTGGTTTCAGTGCCTGAGTGAAAAATACGTAATTAAATTAATTTTAATGCCATTTGTTTTAACCATTTATAAATCCTAAGTGAGGGAACCACAAGATTATGCCAGGGACTCTCAGAAATAGGCTGGGTATTCCTGACTTCCATGAGCGAATAGTTAAGGATTCATCGTCCTTAAACTCTGTGGAGAGCCCTGCATTACACAGTGATTGATATCTAAGTTCTTTTTTTTTATTGAGGTATGACTCCTTACTGATATTCACATTAGTAAAACAAATATGTCATCCAATGAAATTGATTGATGATTCTTAGGCGATGAGTACACTTGCCTAGAAACAAAATCAAGCTGATTGGCAAATAATATCTTAGAATAATTTATTTTTAAAATACGTGTATATAAAGCATATTATCTTTAATTGCCTCTTTTCTGAAACATAGAAGACAAATTTGGGAGTGATTTCTTTAAGTAAATGTTTCTTAGGTTAACTTTGGATGCACCAACTTCTTATGACTTTCTTCGAAAATGTTAAAAACGGGCAGTTGTTAGCTGTAATAAACAAGTGAACTATACATAATACTTTGTTCTTGATAGTAGAAATATGAATAAACATAAAAATGATTACTAATCACTATTTATGGTCCATTTTTTGTCTTTGTTATTATTTTTATATTTTTTATATGTGTGTTTCCTATTGTACTGTTTTTAAAATTAGGGTATGTTGGTAGTTTTTTTAAAAGCACACACACACACACACACACACATATATATATATATATATATATATATATATATAGTAAGTGCTACAAGTACTGGGCTAAACCAGTTCAATTAGATGTACAAATCAATTTCAGAAAATTGTTCTTTTTCTTATTGTTTTGTTTTACCTTGAGGGGCGGGGAGTGCTGGGGTTGGCAGATAAAAAAAAGAGGGATGGTTGGCCGACTGGAAACACATATACTTTTTTTGCCTAAGATCTTGAATTTGCCATTTGTTGTTATTAATTTTATATGCATTCCTGAAACATCAGAAGAAGGGAATTGGGGACAAATTTTGTTATTCATTATCTTGATGGTGCATGTTGCATTAATTGTAGAAAAATTCAGACATAATTATCAATGTTGTTTAAAAGAATATTCAGATTATTATTTGTTCTTTATTTATTCAGGTGTCAGGTTGTGATCGTTAACATCACTCAAGTGTGTTTACCATTTGTTGTTAACTATGAGTGTTGACAAATGGGACATGTTTTCCCTGAACCTAAATACTGATAAAATGTCGAACTAGTCCCGTGTTAGTTCATCTGATACTGAAATTGTTACCAACCAAATCACTCAATGATTCATATCTCAGTGCCTTTAAATTTAAGATCATATAAAATGAAGACAAAATAGTGGTATATTTCACTGTTTGCAAATTTTATTTATACAAAAAAATTACTGATTGGTTTTCATTTTTTGTGTGATGCACATGTAATCACACTGCTTTCATTGGATCTCACACTGAAGAGGAATATCATGATTATTTACACAATAGGAGCAGGTTTTAATTAATTAAATAATTAATTAGTTGAAAATTCAACAGATTGAAATGTCTTACAAGATTACATTGAGTTCTGCAAACAAATTTATATCCATCAGATTTTTTTGTAGTATTATGATCGTAATTAAGAAAGTGAGATTTTCAGTACACCCAGTTCTTGATAATTCTGACTTGTACTGGTGCATGTAATAAACAGAAATAACAGTTACAGAGACACATTGTAAACAAATTCATCTCAAATCTTACAGTGGCAGATGTTTATAAATAAAGTACATACAAAGATTTCAGCTAAAAGAAATGAACTTTGCTTGCTGGCTATGCCATTGGAGCTGTGCATTTCCCAGTAGGTTTTTCACCTTGTCCCGAGCACCATGCAATTAATTTTTCAACTCCTGGCCTGGATACAAAAATAGGGAAGTACCCTCCTAATACAGACTAATGGCCTGGATACAAACAATAGGGAAGTACCCGTATAATACAGACTGCTGGCCTGAATACAAAAATAGGGAAGTACCCTCCTAATACAGACTGCTGGCCAGGATACAAAAGTAGGAAAGTACCTTCATGATACAGACTAATGGCCTGGATAAAAACAATAGGGAATTACCCTCATAATACAGACTGCTGGCCAGGATATGAAAATAGGGAAGTACCCTCATAATACAGACTGTTGGCAAGGATACAAAAATAGGGACGTACCCTCATAATACAGACTATGGACAACATTATTATTCTTCTCTTGCTTATTTGGCTATTCTGAATTCTGTCACATTAGCCATTAATCATCATATTATGCAGTGAAAAATGCTGACATCAGCTACAATTATCTAGCATACCAGAAAGAGCTGCATTATGGCATTTTCCATTCTGGATGGGACTTCCCTGCAACTTTAGTCATAACTTTTCATTGAAATTACCTTTTATGAGTTCCATCTTTGATATTTTTCTGTCCAAGCAAATAAAAGTTTGATTTATTGCTGATTTAACCATTTCTGCTCATTTCATATTTAAGATACTCGTATTTTTCCACTTTCACAGTTTATACAACTTTTAGAAACATTACACTAGTGCATGTCAGCAACTTCAGAGCATCTGTAGCCAACAAAATGTCCCTCTTTGATAAATTATGAAACATTTTATTTATATGAATTTCAATCAGGATTTTTATCACTATGGTTGATTTTGTCAATCGCTGATGCCAATGCAGTTTGATAGCCAAATATTAGATAAGATACCAATAAAGGCTCTGATGACCTTACCTTCATCTAATTGAGAAACACTTATGAATTGCACTATTCAATGCAGGGCCTGGTCAGTACAGATAGCTCATTTGGTATACAATAGGGCAATGGATGCTGGTTGTTTTTGTTTCAGTAAGCATTTTTTAATAATATTTATTTTTCTGTTCTGCAGATTCCTGTGGCTTGTAAAAGTTGTCCAGCCTGTGGTCACCAGTTCTCAACCAGCAAGTTGAAGTCCCCAATTAAGTCTAGTCCAGGTAAGCATTGATTGTAGTATGTTACCTTAGTCCAGGTCAGGTTAGCATTAATTGCAGTATGTTACATTAGTCCAGGCAGGGATTGATTGTGTTATGTTACACAATTACATGTACCATGAACTCAGAAATTTGGAATCCAAAGATATTTACCTTAACACAAAGAGTAATTTTGTAGGGGTCCTTGGGAATCAAAACTTGGCCTGAAAACCATCAGGAACATAAAAATGAAATCCTGTCAATATGATACACAACTGTTAGTATTATCAAGTTAATATCCTTAATCTCAATATCTGGACCCACCAACTTTCAAGACACCACATTTTGATATTTATAATAAGATTCATTAGTTGACAAAATGTATGGACACCCATATACAGTTTCAAAGCCAACTGAAACAAATTTTAAGTTGGAATTTAAGACATTTGTTACTCATACTCAAAAAGAGATTATTAATTAGATAATGGTCAGACATTGAAACCACTTTGATTGCCAAAAATTCTCTGCAGGATTTTTAAATTGGAAATCCCGGACCACAGTCTTCGAAAAGAAACAAAAGTACATAGAAAACTTGTAGACAGGTTTTTAAAACATGGAGGATTCATGACCAGAAACTGGAGATATGGAAAGCAAGGGACTCAATCTTTAATCCTAGTTATAGCCCAAGTTACTCTGACCCTCCCAGGTCTCTTTTTTCTTCTTTCTACTGAGAGGGCCACAGACAAGCAGATCATATGATTTATATTTTACTGAGGGTTTATCATATTCTTGCCATTTGTTGCCTTTTCATCATATTCTGGCCATTTTGTTGCCTTTTCATCATATTCTTGCCATTTTGTTGCCTTTTCATCATATTCTTGCCATTTTGTTGCCTTTTCATCATATTCTTGCCATTTTGTTGCCTTTTCTAAATAATTTGTGAAGTAGTATATGGAGAGTGCCAGAATAGTTTTATTTTCAGTCCATACTAAATTAAAAATCACACAGTGTATCCTTTTCATTGTTGAGGTCATCAGTTTTTCAGGACTGGAGCCCTTCAGTTCTGTTTTCTGTTGCCAACGTTTTGTCTCAATAAATGCGTATGAAAAGGGAGGTCACTTTAACAGAAAAAGATAATTAATTTAGAAACATGCATCTAACACAACTTGACCGTTATGCACTCTTATCCTCAATGGTAGTATATCTTCACTAACAAAAAGAAAAACAAACACCAGAACTGCATCCAGTATTTTTAATTTGTTAAAGAAATCAGCAGTAGATAATTATTATGGAAGTATTCTCTATTTGCAACCAAAGATATTCCACTAAAATATTCTTGAGACTAGGGGAAAACACTTTCTACATGGAGTAGTCACCCGTAGATGCAGTTTAGTATTAGGTATCATTTTGGTATAAGCTCTTCAGGTAATCCAAGTATTCTGACATTTATTTTATGTAAAGCTGGATAGGTATCATGCATGTTTAAAGTAAACTGCCCTAATGCAGCCTATTGTACCTGGTCCACCAGTGCTCAAAGAAATTGGTACTGGCTTAGGGCTGGTGATTTAAAACAAATCACAAGCCTTAACTCAAATTCCACAAGCCCTATCTCCAATTTCCGTATAACAAAATTGCCCTGTGTTTTTTTACTATTATATGTCACACAACATTGCCATTGCTGCACTGCAAGTGTGAGAAGATAACTTCAATTTATTTGGATCTCAAAATATTTCACTTAAAGCAATGTTATCCTATAGGGCCTGAGGTCAGACGTTGTCTGATTGTGTTATCAATACCTTCCTTAGTGGATCACAATGTTTATGATGATTAGTATCTGATGTGTGTCTTCATTTATTCAGTTTCTTTTACACTTTTGATGTTGTTCCAAGGTATTGCTTAATACACCACTCCCTCGATAACTTGTGCCCTGATAACTTGCGAACCCGCTTATAACACGGGGTCAGGCGTGGATCCCATTTTTTAAAACCAGAAATTACCCCAAAAATAGATCCCTATTTTATGAACTTTATGGAAATTGTGATCAAAATTAGGTACAAAAACTTTGATATATCGCTCGTTTTATCGTCGAAAACAATAGATAGGACCTGGAAATTTTAATCAACATTATGAAATACCAAATTTAAAAATAAGTCGTACAATTTTTTACATTTTCTTTCCAAGTGACATTCCTAGCACACCGCAATTAACGATATGTAAGGAAATTTCGATCAATGAAAATGTCACTTACGCCGAGTGGAGGCAGTACTTTAATAAATAAATACAAATTAAATAATTTTTTTATCAATTGAAATTTGTGTTCTAGTTCTATCTTCTAGTTCCTTTTAAGTGTAATCATCATATATGCAATGTGTTCTCTTGTAATTAAACGTAAAATGTGTCAATCTACCGCAACAGCTATGTCCGCGAGCATTTCTCGGAGAAACTATTTAGGTGCTGACCGTGTTTTGATAACTGACTTGCAGAAGTATTTGTTGCATTGTTGCACAGAATTAAAAGCTGGCCTCCTTTGTATTATCACGTTAATTATGTCTTTTGAATCAAATAATGGAGGTGAAATAAAAGAAAAGTTAAAAGGCACGAAAATCCTACAAACTTAAAATCTAGCTGCCCCGGTCGTATGTCGGGTGAACTCACTTAAGTTGATCAATTGAACACTGTTATAACTGTTATTGTGTATGTAACATAAACTACCTTAAATTAACCGACTCATTGGTAACTGTGATCAAAGATAGCACGGCAACCAAGTGAAAAGAATACTATACTTCGTAAAATAAAGAACTTGGTTTCACAGATATGGACCATTGTGGGCAAGGGAGTTTCTGAGAATTCTTGAACTGGCACTTTGAGATATCATCAAGAATGATAAAAAGTTTCATTATTACTTCCAATGAAATCACGATATCAATACTGTACTAATTGAACAGCACAAAAATTCAGATTCGACGTAGACGATTATCTACGAAAATTTCGCTTGCTTTTTGAACAAAAGGAATCTTGTTTGGTGGTGTATCAACAGTTAGTCTAGTTCCCTGCTCTTTTCACTCCCAATTTGGTAGGATACATTGCCATACCACTCCAGGAACCAGACTCATCAAGAAAACAAAAAGCAGTGACGTAATACACACATGTTTTCATGTATACATAATGGTTGTTGAAACCAGTTGGAATGATCTTTCACATGTTGGACATTTTGAAAATAAATGTTATTTAAACAGAATAATGAACAGCTCCATTAGAAAAAGTGCGTTATTTAAAATTATTATCGACGTGAATGTAAAATGAGGATTCAGTCTTTAAACAGCGAAGTTCCCTAACCCCGACACACACCCCCACTGTTTTCTCGATGTCCAAGCGATTTTTTTTTCAATTTTTGGAGGTCCCTCAGTAACTCGCGCCCTCGCTTATAGCGCGGTCTATGTTTGTGGACCCTGTTGTGCGCGAGTTATCAAGGGAGTGGTGTATGTTTAACTGGCATTGCCTTTACACTAGTGTAAGCATGAGCAAGGGACAGCTCAATTATTATTCATTAATTTTAGCTTGAGGCATCTTGAACAATACAGTCACAATTAATTGAGACCATAACAGAATCAAAATAGTATTTTAAGTGTTTTTGCCGAAATGATTTTGTGGTTGGTCAAACCTTTTTATCTCAATTCGGTCAAGAGATGACTGAGTTTTAATCAAAGACTCAGTAGCCATTATGACCATATTTTATCACATTATTACATATAATATCCCACATTTGGCATAAACTATCCAGATTACAACAATAAAGTAATCAGTTAACAGCTTTTCGTGTATTCATGATAGCCTTAATACACAATTAAGGCTATCATGAATACACGAAAAGCTGTTAACTGATTACTTCATAACACATATGCAGCCATGCATCACTGCACCAGTTGCAGTGATTGCTGAAACAATTCTGGTACCCACTAGACTGAAACAGTTCTGGTACCCACTAGACTGGTTCTTGCTGGTGTCTGTGCTGCATATAAATATCCAAAATGGTATTTTGTCTTTTCTTTGGTAAAATCATGTGTATGTTAAAGCCAAGTGAGCATTATTTAAAGGTAACCCAGGCAATCTGTTCTGCATTGATAGATCAGATAATTTGCTTTGTACACAAAGTTTACAGCTTTTGACAGAAGCATGATAAGTAGATGATCTTCAAAAGGGTTAGGGGCGTACGTGGGTACACATATTAAATATTTACTAGTCTTTCAAAACCTTGAAAATAATTTTACACATTTCATCATGTTTAAAGTTTTCTCAGGAAAATTAGATTTTTTTTTACAAGCCTAATGGGCTTCGTTTAGAATACAGGAGGGAGCCTGATCTGAAATTAGAGATGCTCAGTCATCGGGCTATCAGATTTTTTTAGCACTGTCCATTTCTGAGTGGCATTTGATGTACCAGTACACAATGAACACATTAATTTTCCAGACAATATATATTTGGGATCAAATATAACTTTTATTTGCACTCTAATTATCCAGACAGCTCAAAAAGTAATTTTTTGTAATATTAAAAAAGAATTGGATTAATGATCTTCTCATGTTCCATACTCAATCATGTACCTAAATATAAACTTTTTTTCTGTAGCCAATGCCATTTTGGCCTTGCAAGATATCCATTTCAAGACTGATGAAGAGCCCTGAGTGGTCGAAAAGGCGCTTTCTGTTATGGATCACTGCCATCTCACCTCTGCATGGGTTCGAATCTCAGATTCAGCCAAAGTGTGTATGCGAGAAAGCTTGCCAGTAGCTTCTCGTGGATTGGTGGTTCTTTCCGAGGTTTTCCTGGGCTCTTCCTCCACCATTAATACTGGCCGCCATATATAGCCTATCGTGTGCTGAAAAATGGCGTTAAACCCTACAACAAGGCTGATGAAAGTTGTTGCTAAGGGTCTTGCTTCCACTAAAGAAGCTGCATTTTTTATCAGATTTTGATGAAGTTCACATAATCAAGTGCTTGGATAATTGGATAAGGTCAATGAGTGGCATGAAAGCATTTTAAAGGGTTGTCTGGTTGAAAGCATGTTAAGGAGAGTATGAGGGAATTATATCAGTGTCATTTGCTATACATGCTTTTCTAAAATAGCTAATGTTTCAAATTAAAGGAAAGATATCACTATGAAAGAAGTATACTTTGGAAACATGAATAGGTGCTTAGGTGTATCAATACTCTCTGTATTTCAAGGCATATAATTGTTTCTTTCTTTTAAAAAAAAACTGAAGAACCTGAAGATAATGATTCACCGTCGAAGAGAAGGAGAACAAAAAGAACTAAAAGGGAGAGACCAGATTTCTTCAACCCACTAGACAGACGATTTAAAAGAGAAAGGAAAAGAAAAGAGGTACATTGTGGTCTTCTTAGACCAGGATTTATCTGATTTAGATTCTTTCCATTTTTTCCATTTTGACATAACTTGCCTTTCTATGGCAGTTACTGCCAACAGTGAAAGGTTTTTAGTCAAGATTGTGAATTATTTACTAAATCCCAGTCTTCATTTATATGTGTGCTATGTGTACTATACCCTATCGAACTTTTGTAAATGTCCCCACTGCTTGTAGCAGAGACATTTTTGTTTGGTCCTATCTGTCCATCAAGAGAAGCTTAAGATTGCACAGAAGCCACTCAACATAGACAAATGAAGTTTAGCTAGCATATTTTTATGTATATATATGTAGAATACCTGATCAGACTTTTAGGCCATTTCAGTAATTTTATGGTATGGCCCTTCTTTCATTGTGTGTCATCCATCTTCTGTTTATCCAGCATCCACTAAAGTTTATAGTTTCAACTCTTCTCAAAGACTGCCAGGTCAGTTTCAGCCAAACTTAGCACACAGCATCCTCTCAAACTGAATAATGCAGATCTTCCATTAAATATGGCCACGATTGCTTAAGATAGAAACACAACCTTTCAGTGATATCTTTATCCTGGACATAAGGGCCTTCTACGATCATGCTGATCCATCAGCCATTCCAACAAAGAAAGAAGCGGACAGCTCAAATAATTAGTGTGTGTTAATGTAGCAAATAAGAGACCCAATGCTACAAATGAAATACTAGTTAAACCCAGCCCATGAAAAGAGCATCAAACCACTGTCCCCAGTTGTCATAGAAACAGTGTGAAACATAAGATATTGCTAGAGCTGCAAGTGAGAAACTAGTTAAAGCTGGCCCACCAAAAGAGCAGTACTGAGGAGAACACTGTGCAAGTGGAAATGTATGCTCAAAAAGAATAAAGAAAGGATTAAAGAAACTACTCGACTCCTGAAAAGGATCTGATTGATGATTCAGTATAGTTATTTAATAAGTTTGCTAGTCTAGAGTGAATGGACACTTCAGAGCCATCATTTACTGCACCAAGAAAAAATTCAAGACGTCACCTACTTCCACTACTTAGGTAAATATGTCTGACACTATAATACTTTAGAATTGCAGAGGTTGATGCAAAGGAACTATATCTTTATCTCAGGAAGCCTCTATGCTGATGCAAAGGAACTATATCTCAGGAAGCCTCTATGCTGATGCAAAGGAACTATATCTTTATCTCAGGAAGCCTCTATGCTGATGCAAAGGAACTATATCTTTATCTCAGGAAGCCTCTATGCTGATGCAAAGGAACTATATCTTTATCTCAGGAAGCCTCTATGCTGCTGCAAAGGAACTATATCTTTATCTCAGGAAGCCTCTATGCTGATGCAAAGGAACTATATCTTTATCTCAGGAAGCCTCTATGCTGATGCAAAGGAACTATATCTTTATCTCAGGAAGCCTCTATGCTGCTGCAAAGGATCTATATCTTTATCTCAGGAAGCCTCTATGCTGCTGCAAAGGAACTATATCTTTATCTCAGGAAGCCTCTATGCTGATGCAAAGGAACTATATCTTTATCTCAGGAAGCCTCTACGCTGATGCAAAGGAACTATATCTTTATTTCAGGAAGCCTCTATGCTGATGCAAAGGAACTATATCTTTATCTCAGGAAGCCTCTATGCTGATGCAAAGGAACTATATCTTTGTCTCAGGAAGCCTCTATGCTGCTGCAAAGGAACTATATCTTTATCTCAGGAAGCCTCAATTTTGATGCAAAGGAACTATATCTTTATCTCAGGAAGCCTCTATGCTGATGCAAAGGAACTATATCTTTATCTCAGGAAGCCTCTATGCTGATGCAAAGGAACTATATCTTCATCTCAGGAAGCCTCTATGTTGATGCAAAGGAACTATATCTTCATCTCAGGAAGCCTCTATGTTGATGCAAAGGAACTATATCTTTGTCTCAAATGAATGTAATTGTCACTTCAGTGTAGTACTTAACTCTCTTCAGATCCACAAAATCCTGCATATGATGTAATCTCCAGGCCCATTACCAAACCTTTTATGTTCAGAAACCAAATTTCATTCCAACCTTTTCCATACAAATTCACCCTCACTTAAAAACAACAATAATTGATGTTGGAAAATGCTGCAAAATTCTGTGTTCTGGAATCATGATCTTGGTTATCAAAACCCACCAAAACAATATTTCATCTTTACCAGTTCAGAAAGTCCTCTCCATTTTCAAAGAAAATTCAATGAAATCAAAGCCACCTATCATGGGCATACATCCATATGCAGATCTTTTGAAACAGAGTGACGAAGTTGGTGCTGCCATTGCTACACCCCAAGGCATCATCTGAAGCTGGCTTGTGGGTAAAATCTTCATTTTTACCAAAGAAATTATAATTATACTTGAAACCTTGAAATGCACTGAAACCTCTCAATAAACAAATTTCAAATTCCTTTCCCACACTGAAAGCTTTGCTTAACCTTAAATTTGACAACCCATGAATATTCTAAATCTCAGAGAAACCCAATTTGTTCATACACTCTGTATTCTGTTCTTTTGGTTGCCTGGTCACATTTGTATTAATGGAACTAAAGGGGCAGTCAAAGCTGCCTCGCATTCGCTCGTTTCTGAAGGGAAGATTCTATAGATGGCTTTCTCTCAGCAACTGACACACAGTTAGGTCCAGAATCTTTGACCGTACTATACATGAGGTCACAAGGTACTGAGTGACCTCAACAAAATTAAGGGGATACTGGACATTAAAAAAATGAGGGTGGGTGGGCAAATGGGCTATTTGATGCCTGAATACCTCTTTTATAATCTCATTGTGAATAATTTTCATTGAAGAGCTTTTTGTAATAATGTTGTTTACTTTATTATTTAAATTACCTTTATTTTCAAGAGACCCATCCTCAGAAAGATTGTTTAACAACAATACTCCAAGAAGTTTCAATCTCCATCACATGTATGTGAGACATTGTGCATTACATCAGTGCTTTTTGTTGTTGATTCACAACAAAACAAGATTCCTGTTTTTAAAAACACGGGAAATTTATTTCATGAAACAACTGTCAACATTGAAACTTGATGTTTTAAAAAGTTTTATTGCTATATTTGTAAAATAATGATGCTGTGATTTCATTGCAAGTAATAATGAAACTTCACATCCTCAAGGAGTTCTCAGAGAGCGAATTCAGGAATTCTGAGATCACTACAAACTCCAGAACTCACTTCTCCATATTGAACCATATCCGTGAAACAATACTTTTTATTCACATTATTCATGTTGATTGTAAACAAGGCAAAACACTTGAATTTATTCTAAACAAGACAAAACTGAAGTAGATTATGAACAAGACAAACACTTGAATTGATTCTGAACAAGTCAAGTTGATTATTAACAAGACACACATTTGAATTGATTCTAAACAAGACAAGTTGATTATTAACAAGACAAAAACTTGAATTGATTCTAAACAAGACAAGTTGATTATAAACAAGGCAAAACACTTGAATTTATTCTAAACAAGACAAAACTGAAGTAGATTATGAACAAGACAAACACTTGAATTGATTCTAAACAAGACAAGTTGATTATTAGCAAGACACACTTGAATTGATTCTAAACAGACAAGTTGATTATTAACAAGACAAACACTTGAATTGATTCTAAACAAAACAAGTTGATTATAAACAAGGCAAAACACTTGAATTGATTCTAAACAAGACAATCATGACTTGGTTATAAAAACACAAACACTCAATGACAAGTTGATTGGAAACGAGACAAAACATTTGAGTTGATTATAAGCAAGAGAAAATACTCGATTATAAATGAGACTATTTTCTGTTGATCCCACCTTTTATTTACAAAAGTAAAAATCTCGAACGCCAAGGTTAATCTAGTGTGTGGATGGACATATGAATCTGTACATGCATGCCAAAAGCAGTGTTTCCTTTTATCCTCATTTGTGCATCAGAGACCCACACATTTTCAATATGACCCCTGGTTCTGAAATCAAGATTTGTTTTTTACTCAATCTGACCCCTAGATCCAACACAAAGGAGATATTTTACTGTCAGCCTTGCACCATTAGGGGAACACCAAATTGCCCAAATTGATTGCCATGTTGAAAATCTGCAAAGATGGGACAATATTATCTGCTATATAATTAACTCTTGTTTTGTCCTATTTATAATCAATTAGAGTTTTTTGTCTTGTTTATAATCAACTCAAGTGTTTTGGTTCATTCAGGTCTGCAGTTAGCTTCACAATATTATAGGCACAAGAAACAGACCTATAATGGCCAATAATCAGGATGTCTATATCATAAGATGTATTGTGACATCTTGTGCAATAAATAGCCTTAGTGTTTTACTAACCAAATCTTGTTTCTCGAAGTATAACGACATTTTTAGAAGGTCAAAATGGCTCTAACAAACAAGATATTATGGGAGCAGAAGAGGAAGTGCAGTATAATTTTGCATATCTGTTGGATCCAGCTGTAAACTGCACAGACCTAGATTGACAGTCACATAATGTGGGGGCAGATCCAGGTCTGTGCAGTTTATGACTAATCAGTGAAACTAATAACAGAGATCCTTATCTGCCAGCACATTACTCAATGGCAGATAAAGGTTTGTGTTGTTTACAGCTGGACCAAACTTATGCACAAGTATTTATGGTAAAGTACATGCCTGAAGTTTCATTGTGGAGAATTCTTGACTAGATTTATGCAGAAATCACATATTTTGATGATAGAAATCTAATATATGATACAATGTTACAGTTACCTATGAGTTTATTAGTGTTACGACAATTTACTAGGTATAATAAGGCTTCTTACCCCATGGAAACCATAGTTGTGTATAAACAGAACTTTTCATTCTTTCATCATGCTTGTTTGATTGTCAGTATTTCCTAAATATTTAGAAAAGCTACGAAACAGGCATTCATTTCATAAATTGACAGTTTTGAAGAGTACCTTATGAATTTATGGCAAAGAGTTGTTTTGATCAGTTTTTTTATTTAGTGCAACGTGTATACTTGACTTAACATCCATTCATGAAGCAGTTTCTTGTATCCAACAGTAGTTGCCAGCATTAAACTTGAGTAAGCAGCATCTTAAATGGTACAATATTTATGGCATTGTTTTTGGAGTCAACAATCAAAGCAAACTTTTATAGTTTATTTCTTGGCATGGAATTTCATGGCATACATAGACCTTCCAAATTACTGATATTAAAAGTAAATGTTCATATAAGCTTAAGGTTACAAGCCTTTAAAACCAAGACTAGAAAAGTAGGTCCCTTGGATATAATTTTCAAACTCCAATGTATATACCCAGAGTATTGCTAGGTCAGTATCTCTGAACACTTATGCCTGTTCGGTCTTAAAAAGATCACCAGATTTTAGTGAAAACCCATCAACACAATATTAAACTATTATGAACTATTTAAAAATTATGAATGTATAATGCAGTAAAGTTACTATATTTCCTGACAGCTGCACTTATTGTGATGTAAATATGACACATTTATTGTTTCAGAGCACGAGTGATGACAGTCCAAGGAAAAAGCGTGGCCGACCAAAGGGAAGCATCATGCCAAAGAAGGAAGAGGAGAAGGGTAATTATGCTGGAACTTGAAATATGCTTTTTGGCCTGCCTCAGTCAGTAAGGAAGAAAGAACAGTAAATGCAGTAAATTTTTAGGAAGAACTACTGTAATGACTGTAAATCTCCAGACACTTTAAGTCTTGTGACACCCTATATTATTTTCAAAAGTAATTATTTTATGACCTATAAATATTGGGACACAAAATTAAAACAATTTTTTCATGTACTATAAGTCTTGGGACACCTTCAGCATTTTTTTCTTCTACTAATTGGTCAATGTATTTCCATGATTGTAAGGACATTTAAAAAAGTGACTGTGGTTGTTCTGGGACTATCATCATGAATTATTACATGGAAATTTTTTAAATTTATATAATTTATTTTAAAAGACAGTAAATATATTTAATTTTCCTCTGTTACCTTATTATTTCTACCCAATTCAAATATGTATAATTTGATTGATGACAAGAGTTGAGCATTAGCAGGTTGCCATAAGCATTTACAACTGTAACCCGTCTCTTTTTTTCTTCAGTTTATTATTGTTTAAGCATTATTGCATTAGAATACTGCACCAGTGTACCAGTAATTACGTTTCTATTTTGACTTCAAAATGTAAATACCTAACTCATTAAAAATGTGCTCTCAGTATGACAGGAACAAACAACAGAGTTTGGTTCAAGACTCGCATTTAGTTTGCATGTTTACATCATGGTGTCATTGCATGTATATTGAAGATTTTGACTTGCGCTGAATGAAGTAAATCCCATACATTCAAATTATAGTTACAGTTGCGCTAAACTTGAATAATACCTCCAAAATACACTATAGAAGCTGAATTATAAATAATGCTTTGAAAATTATTGTAATACCTTAAAAACTCAGATGTACTGTAGTTTGCTTTGATGTAACCATCAATAAGGACGTATTTACTTGGCTACGGTAATCATGCTATTATTATGCAGAGAGAGAGAGAGAGAGAGACAGACAGACAGACAGACAGACAGAAACAGAGGGAGAGAGAGCATTGTGGTTAAAAAGATCAAAAGCAGGAATACCAAGTTAGAAGTTTTTCATCCTGGTCCAGCATTCACAATAGACAATTCGGAGAACACTATCACAGATCAGAGAGAACAGTCAGACATTGTTTGCTTTGTTGTTAAGCAACCATCAATAAGTACATGTTTACTCTGCAACAGTAATCGTGCTAATAATATGGAGATAGAGAGAGTGTATTGTTATAAAAAAATAAAAAACACAAATACCAAACTGTAACATTTTTAATAACTGGTACTACATGCACAATAGATAATTCAGAGAACACTATCACAGTTCAAATATAGTTTTTTTTTCTCTCAAAAGAGTTCACATTAATTACTTTCCAAGTCCTCAAAGTTCTGCAGAGTTCCTAATTAGCAAGTGCCTGGTTCAAGTCCTCAGAATCAGATCCCTCAAATTCTACATCCTCCTTATCGTCACTATCAAATGTTGGCTCAAGCTAACTCGAATGCACAAGATGATCCTCGCTGCCATTCCTATGGTTGCTAATGCTGCACACTTCAAATGACTTTTTGATGAGCTCTGGTTTCCCCTACAGTGATTTTATTGCATCATCAATCCAGTTGATCACAGTCTGTTTTTCAGCTGCTTTGATCGTTGATGTGCAGTCTTTCTGCTTCGTTAGCTTTTCAGCAGCATTCCTAATAAAGGAGGTCCAGTGTTTGCGTATTTCAGCCTTCACAGGTTTATTAATGGAAATGTCAAGTGGCTGGAGTTTTGAAGTACATCCGCCTAGAATGACAGCGGGGACGACATTTCCCTTACTCAGCGCCTTCTTCACTGGGTCTGTCTTGTGGGCTGCAAATAAATCCATGACAAGGAGGGATCTTTCTTTCTGGGTGTGTTTTAGATACACCTCCAGTATCCACTGCAGCATCAGTGGTGCCTCATCCATCCAGGCATTCTTCTGCACAGTAACAAGCCAGTCCTTTGGGATTTTGAGGCCCTTTAAATCATGAACACCCTTACATATAAGCATTGGTGGAAATACATCACCTGATGCTGAAACAGCAAGTACTGGGGTTAAGTGTCTTTTCTCTGTCCCTGTTGTATGAATGCAGATGGATTTAGTTCCCTTTATCTCCACTGTGTTTCCCAGGATGAGGTCGATATTGATAATCACTGAATCGTAAGATTCGTCTTCATCTTGTCTCTCCATCACAGATTGGTGGAACTGGATATTTTGTCTTCTAAATCAGCAGGCAATTTTTGTGCCATGGATGGTCGGGCTCTAAGCACTAAGTTGTGCCATTTTTTGAATGAAGAGGCCCAACTAGATCTGCTTGTTTATTTCCAATGACCTCTCTGGCATCTGCACAGATTCCGTCAATAGTCACGGTTATTTGTAAGTCCTGCTGTACAAGAACCCACTTGGCGATTTTAGTGTCCAATTCTTCTCCACATGTTACAGGCCTTCCACTTCTCGGCAAAGTGTCCTAATCTGGTTATATTTTGAGAAAAGTCAAACTTCGTACAGTTACATATTGACGATTTAGACACTTTAAAATGCCTTGCAGCTCCTCAGATTCCATGTTGTTTGCAAAAAATCAACAACTTCCAGTTTTTGCTTCAATGTGAATGTTTTATAATGATCGCGATCAGCACCGACACTGTCAGTATCGTCTTTCACTGCATCATGAATCAGATGCTTTTCTAAATTCTCTTCATGATTTGGGACAGTCTCGGGTTCAGCCTTGCATTTTTTTTTTACACTTTTCTCATCTTCCATCTCATCATCTCTTGGTTGTTTTTTTGGTTGACCAACAGGTCCCTTGGGTTTTGATGATGGAAGCGGACTCTCTTTCCATGAACAAGGCAAAGCCTCTTCATTTGAACTAAACCGTACCATGAACTTATCCATAGTGAAATGTTTTATAATAACTTATGACATAACCGATCTTTGTATCTTTATTCCTAGACCATATGCATGGTTGGCTTCTTTCTTAATAAATATTTTTTTTTTTTTTTAAATGGTTAGCACCACATGAGAAATTCACTCTTTAGCAGTAGCCTCTTTAATTCTGCCAAAAAATTTAGTACCACTATTATACTTGGCATCTCATCCTGCTCAACCCATTTTAGATTTTACAACAGTTTATTTGTGTGTATTAGTGTTGTAGAACAAATGGGTATTGGGATTGCTGCCAGAGAAAAATCCCTACCAAAACCAGTTTCATGGCTGAAACAATTACCTGGCCTTTTGTCAGAAAACAAAAGACAAATCTGCCAATTATAAGCAAAAAGAAATGCTGAAACAACCAGCTGGCCAAAATCAAAGGTAAATTAATACTGTATTGAAAGTTATAATCTGTTTTACAGTAATTTGAAACACAGAACTATGTATCAATGATGATCAGTTATGTGAATATACCGTATGCTGGTTATGTGACGTGTAGAATTAATGTTGTGTGTCATTTCATATGATTTACATCATGTTGTTGGATCGCTTATATCTGTGAAAAACAGTAACTCTTGAGTACATGGGTAAATAAAATAGCAATGGATGTCTTGTTTAAACGTGATCTGGAAGAATAAGATTTAGTAGAAATGATGAATAAAGCAAAGTCTACATCTAGAATTTTTGGGAATACCAGTAAACAAGGATATAAAATTTGCACTGTGTAAGTACTATTCTGTGCACTATCTAGACTGGTAAACTTTAAGCATCCTGTGAATTATTCAAGTTTTTATTGTTTTTATTTACCTTTATTTTATTCTGGGCTGAAAGATTAGAAAATATGCACATGGAAAATAATAACAAAAATAATCATAGTAGTTCATAACAGTTTATTGACATAGTGAATGAACAAGAGCAGGTCACTGCTGTGTGCAGTATGGCTTACTTGCCAATTTTGTCTCGAGTCTTTTTTTTAAGTCTATAAGTGTTGGGACACCAAAAACACTATAATTATTAAATGCATATAGAATTAGCGACCCCCCCCCATTTTTTTTTTCGTGTCCCAAGACTTACAGTCATTACGGTAGGTTGCTGTGTTAATCTGTCCATGCTGTGTCCACCATGGACCTGGCATCATGGTTGTCAATTTTTACGAACTCATCCACTACAGGCATGTTGCAGCAATATAATTTTCATGGTGGTCATCCACTTGGTATTTACCTGTCATTAAACTTAAAAAGCCTACACTGACTGTTATTTTAAAGCTGTATGATAGCTTGCACTAGGAACATTAGGATCATTTCTGAAATGCTTGAACATCTTTAAACTGAATTAGAATCATAATACAAAGATGCAAAATTATTTTTTTCTCTCAAAATTCATATTATAGTTCAGTGTTACCCATAACATTGGTATTCAATTGTGCTAATGCAATAGCCATTGAGAATGAAATAAAGAAAGAAAACACAAGTAACACTGCATGCAAATGAGATATGAGCTGATGAGGGTGAAAGAGGGTCTTGAAACCAATAGATTTTATTAATTTCTTATATTACTGGAGTTGAAGGATGAACTATTTTTAGTGGAAAAGACAAAAGAATACATAATTTAAAGTGAGTAGATATGAGATGAATGGAGGAAGATGTTATAAAACAGTCAAGAACTTGATTGCTTGAGCTTTCAATTCATGAAATTAAGAACATGAAAAATGTGGTGCTATTTTTATTGGTTCGGCCATTATTGTAGTTTTAGCTTCCATTAGTCTTGTTAATCAAATATTCCTCCATTTGCAGGAAACAGTCTGACTGTTTTGAAGTCTTGGAGAGGAATCAAAATGCTATTTTTTCACTATTATGGAAACTTCATAGCTAACAGAGCTCAAAATGAATGCTAATCCATAACCTGGGATTACTGACATTGCAGATAGGTCACTAAAAACACAGCCATCACTAGTCTGTTGAAGCAGTGAAACTTACTGCAGGTCATAACAATTAACAAGTAAACTTTTGTCAGATATATTAAAAATAAAATAACCATGAATGGGCATTTCTTTTAATTGATTGCTGCTCTGTGTTGATTGAGTACCTACCAACATCCTGCACTTGATAAGGTACAGTAAATATTAATGATGCAAATGGACAAGATTCAAACCACTCGTCCATTAGTCTAGTTTGATTTTTCAAAACATTTGCTCATATGGAGCTAGCCTGGTGTATTGGCCCAAAGCACTGTTTCTTGTTTTGGTTTGGTTTTGTGGGTTTAACACCATTTTTCAGCACATGATGGACTATACATGACAGCCAGTATATTTATTGACGAAAGAACCCAGAAAGAATCACCAACCCATGGGAAGCTACTGGCAGGCTTTATTCCATACCCATAATGAGCCAGACTTGAATCCATACGGACAGGGGTGAAATGTTACTGATCTGTAAAGAGGAGGATCATAGACATCTTAGACTCCCACTGTTCTTATTGCTGATGATAACAAAAGGGTATTAGGCTAGTATTGACCAATCGGAAAAGGTGACATTCACATACTCAACGGATAATTTAGAATTATACAATTTGTCTCATTATTTATATCATTGTTGATACATTTTCAGCGAATTATGTTGTAACTGTTGTAAACATGACAATGTATTTGCAAGGTGCACCAGTGATATTGAAACAGCACAAATTTGATAATGACGAGAGAGTGAGATTTGCATATATGACCAGGAGACTGCAAAATTACTAGAAATGTGAGAAAAATAAATACAAATGGCTATTATGTGCTCTTTCTGCATTGGGAATTTGGAGAAATACGAAAGTGCCAAGGTACTTCATTATTTGATGAGCATAAAAACTTTCATAAATCGTCCCAGCAATCACACATTGCAAGCTCCCTTCACATAATGGCCGAGGGATACATGAAATCAAAACAGAAATGTGACTCCTTAGCAGCAGAGCTAATTCTGACCTCTTTGAACAAGAGCATCTTGAATAAGCTTTCAACATGAAGTTTCAGCTTGTTGGTGAAATACAGTTGTTGTTGTTTTGAGTTGATGCTGATGAATAATAAATTTTTGAGTTCAAATCAAAACTAGCTTATATTTGATTTTAGCAGGATCAGTGAAATTTGGGAAGGATCAGTAAAGATTTTTTTTAATGAAATTGAAGTAATTGCAATGGGTATGCAGGATTACATACATTTACAGTATAAAAGGTGGTACCACGTCAGTTAACTACTCACTGATACAAGGAATAAATCATACCCACAAATACCTCTTGTGACTTTTTGTTCTGTAATTTTCTTGTGCTTTGCTCGAGCTTACATATTAAAGGTGTCATCTGTGATTTTTTTTTCTCCCAATATTTTTACTTGATTTCTACAACTCATTGCAACAGTATAAGGAGAATCATTACATATAATCCACAACTCTAGAGACTTTGGCAAAATAGACCTTGTCGGACATGCTGTGATGAGTTACAGAAGTTCAGTCTTGATGACTATAATTTGCATAATGATTTACCGACTGCAATATTACTGTAAGAATTTGTCATTTGTCAACCTTTTGTTCAAAATTTATTCTTTCGGATCGACAATATTATTGAAACATCCATGATAGTGAAAAATATAGAAAAGATGAAAATTCTTTTAACTTCTGTTAAATAAACATTCTGTTGAACAGATTTTGCCCTTTCCCCAGCCATATTAATGCAGTTAAAAAAAATTCTTTGCATATGCACAATAGAGCACATTGACAACACCAGCTGGACCACTCCAGTGGCCTAGAGGTTAGAGCATTGGCCTCAGATGTGGGAGGTTGTGGGTTCAATCCCTGGCCGAGTCATACCAAAGACTTATAAATATGGTACTAACAGCTGCCTTGCTTGGTGCTCAGCATTAAGAGGTTAGTGTTAGGACTGGTCGGCTTGGTGTCAGGATAATCTGACTGAGTGAGACATCATGCTTCATGTCTGTGGCATGATGCTGCAGTGCTAGACATCACTATAAACTGCCACACTGCAGACATCGTAGCGATATGACTGAAAAATTATTAAAGCTACGTTAAAAATAATCACACACACACACATCAGCTGCATTTATTGTCAGAATGGTTTTGATTAGTTTTAAACACTTTTTTGTTTCAATTTTGCTTAAAGTTAATGCAGAAAAGATTAGTCCAGATGCCAGTGATGTAGGATGGTGAGATTAATGTTACAAGTACCAGGCAGGTTGCTTTATGTTTAAAATAAGAATTTTTGTGTTGTTTAATTGCAGAAACAAAGCCCCCAGTAGAAGTTGATGTATTTGCAGACCTGCCTTCAGAGAAGGCTCTTCAGTTTTCCATCATTCTGGCTGAGATTAATCGGAAATTCACATTACAGAAGTTCTGTCCAACTTGAGGACGTTGCTTCCACATATGCTGTGATAGACATTTGATTGGATACAAGATTTTAGAATTGAGGTGCTGTTTGACCAGCATGATTTATGTGTCTTTATTCTTGAGGAAAATCAAAATTATTGAGATTAATACTAATGGCTTGCATGGTTTAAGTGAAAATAATTTACATAAAATCAGAACTCCATGGATATTTTTTTTAGTATTGTAAACATACTGTTCTGAATAACTTGATAATATTTTTATACATAATTTAGTTTTTTATATGAGGATTTGTATAACATTTTAAAAAATTTTGAAGGAATTACTTTCATTTTCTACTAACATTTGAAGTATTACCATCAGGGGAGCAATATCCTAGTGAGGCAACTGCTATCAGGCCTAATCATTACCCTAAATTTTAATTACCTCCCTTCAAATATAAAGTTGTTCTTAAATTAAAGCAGTTCAACATCGAGTTACTAATTTTATTAAGTCCATCAAAATTATTGCTGTTATTAGTGACACACTATATTTGGTAAAAGATAATGGATTGCTAACATAGATGTAAGTTTTTTTATAACAGATCAGCAAATAAACTTTGCCCCATTTTCGTTATTTTGTGTGCAACAATCAGGTCTCTTTCACATGAAAGATTTTGTACAGCTAGGAGATTCACAAGGAGTTTACAATTGTGGACATTGCCCACAAAGATTCAGAGAAATGGAGATATGATGATACCTAGGAACAGCAATGAGAAACATGCTGGATTTGACTTCATATGAAATTGTGCAGTTTTCATAATTTTCATTATCATGCTAAACATAATAAAAAATTCATAATTGTACAAATCCTGTTTTTTTAGATTTTTCTTCAATTTTTATTCGTTTCTCTTCATCACAGGTTCAGTACCAGAGGTATATTGATAGAGTCACCAAAATGAATTGACAAAGAGACTGAACTGTATCAGAGTAGCATTGCCTTTGAAATTTTTCTCTTAAAATTACATTGCATTTTCCAAAAAGCTCTCAAATCTAGCCATAAAAAAGGTCATTATCTTAAGTTGTTTTATTTTTATTTACTCTAAAACATTTCATGAAAAAGGTGATAATGGTTTTTACATTTTTTGCAAACTGTTCTAAGATATCTCACTTGTAATTAGATGCACCACCACCACCAATTTGAAAAACAAAATTTGTATTAATATTGACATTAATTTTTCAGTTTCTGCTCCCTCCACTCAAATAATATTCTTTTCAATGAGGTTTTGTCAATAAATATAGGAAGATATACTAGTTTAGCTAATGAATATAGCCGAGTCATACATGTCATGGCTCCCTTGTAGACAAAAATAAATTGATCGTTAGCTCGCCTTGCATTTTATGTAACGAGAAAAAAAAAATGTCAACTGAAAGTAAAAAAACTTTAACATTGAGCTTAATCTAGGATGTGGACAGCTATACTGCTGGACATGTGCAAGGACACCCAAGTAATTGCCATTTCAAGCTTACTGACGGACATGCACAAGAAGACCAAAGTAATTGCCATTTCAAGCTTACTGATGGACATGCACAAGAAGACCAAAGTAATTGCCATTTCAAGCTTACTGACAGACATGCACAAGAAGATCAAAGTAATTGCCATTTCAAGATTACTGATGGACATGCACAAGAAGACCAAAATAATTGCTATTTCAAGCTTCTACAGAGGGTGGCTAAAACCAAGCACACATATGCAGATTGGTGTTTTAAAGTGCTGTAACTAAGAACAAAATTAATTCATAGTTACATGCTCACCTGTCCAAAAATGTTTTTGACTTTTGTTTATACTGGTTTTAACGGCACGGTTTATACAATGTTGGCTAAATCATGCAGAGGAAATAGGAGCTAAGTGCCTTTTCCAAGGATACATAGGTGGTGGACCTGGGCTGATCTGGGTGGGTATCAGCCCAGTGATCCATGGACTGCAAGTCTAATGCTCTACCAAATGAGCTTCTGCGGTGCCCACTGTTAAAAATGGCATCTTTGAAATATGGCAGGGCTTATTACTTGAGGTGCATACAGGAAATTATGGACATACAATTAAAACTTTTAAGATGTCAGGTCTCAGTTTTATTTGAATAACTTATACAAATGGATAAGATTTTTATCGTAAGGCAAACAAATCCATAGAATGGTATGTAAGCCATGATGGTTATAACTTCAAGAAATTAAAGAAATAGAGAATTTAACATCAAGGACCTTTCACTGAAGGGAGAAAACTGGACATAAACTGAAAAGAGAACATCGACACTAACTTGAAAGCACCAATAAGATTTAAAAATTGTGCATCAGAATAGCAGGCATAATGACATTATTATTTCTCAAATGTTTACTCCTCTTTCAGAGGACTGAAAGTCTGTCAAAAATAATGGGAAAAACCTGAAAATTCAACAAAAGTACATCACCAAATTACAGCATACATGTTTAATGACTCCTACAATATGACATACTGTTGTTTAGCTATGCTAATTTAAAATTTGTGGTGGACAAAACAAGAACTAGTATATCAATAAAGGGCTTTCGCATCTTGATGTGAGGCTTTTAAAAATTAGCTTTAAAAATTAGTTATGTACAACAAAATCTCAGACCAAGGAGAATGAGGATTCTGGCTTTTACAATATGAAGCTGCCTCTAAAATATGGCATTTCTTCTATTAAAATAATGGAGTAAATGACAACATGCAGACTGTTATGAGGATTGATGGTGCTGCAATGGTGGTTATGAACCTCGCAAAAATACATGTGATGACAGTCAATCCAGGCAGGTTAGGAAAGAATTTGAACCAATTACCATCTGGTTGGACTCGAAGCTAATGACAGAGACCACCATGTGGAAGTAGAAAATAGTACTAAACATACTGATCATTAAAATTAATGAACAGTGTCATCAGTATACGGTTGAAACTCAAGATGGATTAATCTGTGTAATAGGGTTATAGATGCAGAGGTAGTAACCAGCTGCTGAAAATGCAAATGTTGTGTGATAAATATTAGGTCACAGTCACCTAGTTTTGGCATGGTTCAGTTACTCTCCTGGAGAGCATCCACAAATTTTCATATGTTAAATCAGATCAAAGATTTTGAGTTTGTAATGAACAGGCCTGAAAATAAAAGTTATTCAAGCTTGAAACATATGTTGCAGTGAGCTGGTTTTTCTATCAGAGTTAATTAAGTCCACAAGTAAATTTTTATGAGTATGTGAAACTGGGTTCCAGATACCGTGTGTAATAAAATCAATAGCTGAACATACAAAGTAACTCGATCTTGAAAATTAGGTCGTACTGACCTGCTTTAGGTATAGTTGAATACCAAATGTCATGACATAGTAATAAACGGCTGAAAATTCAAAAGTACTCCACAAGCATTTAGGTAACATTCATCTACTTTTGCATTACTTTCATCAAGATGCATCCCCATTATTTTTCACAAGTTTAGGTAAAAGATAGTCCAAGATTTTAATAAAGAAACTAATGAATTGGTGAACAAAAGGGCAAATGGCTATATCCCCTCCCAACTTTGTTGATATCAGATGGTATAATTAAAAGAAAACCTTAATTCTGAAACCAGGGGCAACATGTCCAGGGTAAATGGGGTCACATATAGCCACCATCTGTTAAAATCACAGTTGGCCTAACTCTTCTTAATATTAGGCCTCATACTAACTGTAAATTTAGTTTCTTATATTTATTAATACAGCTTAAATATTTTGATGGCATAACTATCAGTTTTATGTATCTAAATTAGTTCTACAAACTTATAAGGCCTTATTTCCGAAAATATTTTAAAATTGTTTCAAAAAGGGGTCCATATTTAACAGCAAATCAGTTTTGTTTGTACAAACTGAAAAGGATTTCATGCCAGGTTTCTTTCTTGGTACAAACAGAAAAGGATTTTATGCCAGAATGCTTTCTTTGTGAAACTAAAAAGGATTTAATGCCTGAATTCTGTCTTGTAGAAATATAAAAGGATTTCATGCCAGAATTCTTTCTTTACACAAACTGAAAAGGATTTCATGCCAGAATTCTGTTTGTAGAAATAGAAAAGGATTTTATGCCAAAATGCTTTCTTTTGTACAAATAGAAAAGGATTTCATGCCAGAATGCTTTCTTTTGAATTTGATCCAATACTGTTAGCTGTTTGTGAGATGTTTGAATTTTGTTGTAAAACTGGCTGTATTTGATGTCAGATCAGCTTATTTTGTATAAATTAGAAGACCATCATTCTGTCAAATTTGGTCTATATATTGTGACTTAAAGAATAAGTAACTGAAAGGCTTTTATTCTTTTAACAGCTGCTGCCATATTTGCATTAGTGCAAATTACAAAGTCTTTATACTGAAATAGTCAACGATTTTGGAGCAGTCACAAAAAGATATTTATAGTTTAATAACAATCGACTTTACCTGATCATACATCAACATTACTGTAGCATCATTTCTTTCCATGGGCCTCAGTTGTCATCGTTTCATGTGTACTTAAATTGTGGTTTTGTCAGTGAAAGTTTGCATATTTGTAGGTTATTAAATTTGGTGGATTAACCTCTACCAGCACTCCCAATAACAAATACCCCTCCACCCACCCCAAAAATATGCAGACAGCAAATAGTGGTTGCTTAAATGGCTAGAACACTCCTACCACCTGTATAAGTATAAAACACCCACCCATCATCATCACTTAAAATCAGCAGCAAAGGGCGCAAACACAGCTAAGAGCTTGAAGCTAATCAGTTTTTAAGGTACATGTACATGCGTATGAATACTTCCTTAAAACACTGTCCACATAGCGAGTTGCACCATGAATTACATTTTGGTGACCATAGTGTTAACACAGTAGCTAAAGAGGTAAAATTCAACAGAATTCCACTGGTTTGACTAATGTCATTATTCCACATGGGAATCAAACATACGACCAGCTGCCCATTGCTCAAGGCAATTAGAAAATTGTGTCTCTATCTGATGCATTCAGAGCCCATCAAAGTGCAAAGAAACAAACTAAATTGAAAAATAAATGGAATCACTCCTTTGTTTGAGACTGCCTCATGTACAGGCCAACTTCATAAGACTAGTTTTTGCAATAAATTAAAACTGCAAAGATGAAATAAAATCATATCTTCACAACCGTTATGCTAATTGGGTCAGGGAAAAGGAAGATGTCACTGGTAAAGATAAGTGTGTTTCTTCAGTGGATCTTAAATCTTCACTATTATATTATAGAATTCCTGAAAGAAGGAAACATTTATTCTAAGCTACAACTTTATGCTATTACCTTCAGCAGTTTTATGTAATGTATACACCGTCTCTTATTTTCAATACCTTTTCATCTGTCTATATTAACATACACTATTGAAATTCCCCGTTGATCAGGAAGCTTTATATATTGCCCTTACCATCTTATCGTTTTACTTTCAACTGTTTGTTTTTTATATCGCTGGATGATACAAAACCTTCTATCACTTTTAAATGATCCTATGTATAACCTTTTGTATGGTGCTAAATAGCCTAACAGTGCTGGTGTGCTGTAAAAATACAATCAATCAGTTAATCAATCAATCAAATCCTCATCAATCAAGCTGACTCATGCTGAATGGACAACTGCAATATGTGAAAATTAACCTAATTATCCATGGCTTTGAGAATGCTGGACTTGTTGCATTCAACAAATTCACGACTATTTACTGGACATTTTTGTATACCAGCACACTTAATTGAAATGTTGATGAAGTAGTTTGTCTGAAATTTAGTGAAATGTGAGCTTCAATAACTGCTGTAATTCATGTATATATGTAGTGTTTCATTTGTAATTGTGTTTCACGCAACAGTTCTAGTATTTTACAGTCATGTTGTTTGTTGGGAATAAGCATGCATGGATGAAATGAGATGTGCTTTCATGAGAATTTAAATGTTTCAACAATAGCTATGTTTGAATGAAGAATTAATTTGAATATTTATTTAGTTTTAATGTACTAGTACCATTCATTGTTCATTCATTTTCAAAAATACAAGTCTTTGAATACATGGGTTTTTTTTTCCTTCTCCTCTATCCTTACTTATGTCATAACATATCAACTTAAAGCAGCAAGTGGAATTACAGCTACCAGATACCATATAGATAAGTGTACCATGAATGCTGTATAATTATATTTTGAATGGGTTAAAGTAAAACAAACATACTAAAGTTATTATTTTGTTGCCAGATCACAGAAATGATGATGATTTATCAAATTACTTTGTCTTAAACTCTATGAATGAATCACAGTAAGAAAAGAGGGTGGGGCATGGGACTTCTTTGTGGCCAATGTATCATTGGGTCTTTAAATTCAGCAACAAAATCCGTGAAAATTTGCACCTGATAAAATTTAGTGGTACAACAGTATTTGTACAGATATAAAAGCCATTTTTGCTAGATTGCTTTCTCTAAAAATTTGTGTGATTCTGTAAAGTGGATTTAGAGAAGTTTCTTTTATTTTCATTTTTTTAAGTAATGGCAGTTATATTTGACAGCAGACTGGCTTTATTAGTGCCTATAGAGAAGTTTCTTTTATTTTCATTTTTTTAAGTAATGGCAGTTATATTTGACAGCAGATTGGCTTTATTAGTGCCTATCTGAAAGGCCTTTATGCGAGCATGATTTCTGTCAAATCCATCCTCTCCACAACTGAAGACTGGAAGTTTTCCCCGTGCATGGCATGCCAGACAAGAGCCTTGCATGAAGGAGAAGTTTCTCTGGACTACGAATGAAAAGATAAGTGACTATGACTATTTGGGAAGCTTTGGGATTGGCAAGATTTTCCTGGGTATGTCTATCACCAAGTCAGGCCAATCTGTGATCCATGAATGGTCCCATATGCGAGGGGCTATCAGAATTACCTTGCAATCTGTGCTCCTAATTTTCTGGATTAACTTTAGGATAAGAACTGAAAAGAGGTGGCATAGGCACAGATTTCATCCCAGTCAACTGAGAGGGTGTCAACAGAGAATATGGAGATGAAGGTGGGTTGCTTGTTGTTCCATCTTGTCATAAACAGGTCTACCAATGGTTGATCCAGACCTGCCAACCCTACTGGAAAGATCGAGAAAATCCTGATTCATGGACCTATCTCTGGATTCCCCCTACTTTTAAGAAAAAATCCCGATTTTTCAACTCTCCAAGAAGAAAAAAAAAACATATTTTTTTAACAAAAATATCATTTTCCATTTCCCTGTTTCTTATTCTGGTTTTTCTGTATCTGTTATGTTTCTTAGTACCATATCTGGCTTGATTTCCAGTTATCATCCACCAATACAAAGAGATTGTCTCACAGTGTGGTTCTCTTTATCCGACCCCATCAGCAAATCTCAGCATTGTAATGGATAAGTTTCTCAGCAAGAAGCAAACAAAAAAGAAGAAAAGGAAGTAACTGATGACTTTTCACCAGCCAAGAAAAAGAAATGGGATCAAAATTATAGGAGTGATTGGGAGAAGCAGTTTGCTTTCATTTGTCCATCAACTTGCGGGGCCTATCATGCATTCTGCCACTGATGATCAGCTCTTTCCACATTCAATTCTGCATTAAAATTGTAGATTTGGTAAAGCTGAAATTCTATGCAGATCATCAGTGTGGATTCCATCCATTTGGTTGGAGAAAAAGGCCAGGTCCTTAAACGATACTACAGATTGTTTAGACACATCTGCAACGCTTGCATGAATAAGTAAGCCATCCTTCAGTGGGTTGCTCTCTGGAATTAAAAGGATGGATCTGGCCAACTGTTGTTTCCAACCCTTGGGAGAGTAATGCTATCAATACTTTCAATACCGTACAGCAACAGCAATGTTGAGAGAGCATTCTCAACGGTCAGAAAAAAGCAGAATCAGCCAAAGAGCCAGCCTGTCAGCATCAACCCTGGAAGATATTCTTGTTAACAAATTTGGCACCCAAGGATAAATAAATGACGAACTCTTGCAGAAATGCAAATCTGCAACATACAATGGACTGAAGTAACACATGTAATCATCTTTATCATGATATATACGCTTTACTCTTGTACCTCCTGATTTTTTACCCTGCCTCCTGATTTTTAATGGTGATTTGGGGGCAAATTCCTGATTTTGATTTTTTCAATGTTGGCAGGTAAATGATCACAAAGGTTGCAAACCCGATGTTCAGATGGATGCGGTGACCACTCTGTGCAGTAGTTTTCCCTTCCTTGATAAAGAATCAACCAGGACATTGAGCCTGCCTGGAACATGTTGTACCTGAATGTTTATTTGATGTTGGGAACACCAATGAAGTTAATCCCATATTAACATGCATAGTTGTGGTGACTTCATTCCTTGTTATTTCCAAAGGCAATTCACCACCACTGAATTATCCGACATTATCTGGACTTTTTCTAACGAGGACTGTTTCACCAAGCATGGGAGGCCTTGAGGACTGCCTTCATTTTCAAGAGGTTGAGGACTTCTTTACTTCCATATGGATGATACCAAGATTTTTCTTGTTGTGTTCAATCACCACCAACCATCATAATGTCCAATAGTAAGTGGGCCACCCAACCTGACAGACTTGGGTCAGAGCAGATTGCGACTAGTGGTTGTGGGACCTTGAACAGAATTCCAGATGCTAGCCATTTTCTGTTCTGCCACTGAATCAGGATGTGTGTGATTTCCATTGAGATCTTATCTGCTGACCTTAATGGTCAAGAAATCAGTCACCACTGAAAGAAGAGGGCCACCTGCAATGTGTATTTGTAGAGGTGGCCAAGATTCATGAGATCTACTGCCACATTCAAGATGCTGAGGTGTTCAAGAAATACCCTTGCAATGAGAAGCTTTTTGGAAGAAGCTCTCTCTGATGCTAGAACAATACAGTCTATGTATTTGGGAGGAAGATGGACTAGGTTTATATCGGTGAGGAACTCCACACCTAGATGAACGAAATGTTGGGAAGGGACAAGAGCTCACAAGTCCATATTTACTATGCATCCTAAACTTCAAAAGGAGACAAAGATTGTGCATGTCACTGAGAAAAGCTGAACTTACCAAGTGCTTCTGCAGGATGTTGTTTAGGTACGCTGATGTCATGGCTGAGGATGTCACGTCATCTTGAAGTGGGTGATGATATGTCTGATGTTTGGGTAAAAGCCCAAGGGCTGAGGCTGAGGCCAAAGGGAAGGGCACAGAACAGATACAGTACTTCCCTGTAGGTGAAACTGTGTGTGTGTGTGTGATTTAGATTTTTAAGGCAGCTTTAACAATTTTTCAGTCATATCGCTACGATGTCTGTAGTGTGATAGTTTATAGTGATGTCTAGCACTGGGACATCATGCTGCAGACATGTGGCATGATGTCCCACCCAGTCACATTATCCTGACACCAGGCCGACCAGTCCTAACACTAACCTCTTAATGCTGAGTGCCAAGTGAGGCAGCTGTTAGTTCCATTTTTAAAGTCTTTGGTATGACTCAGCAGGGGTTCGAACCCGCGGCCTCCCGCATCCGAGGCGAACGCTTTAACCACTAGGCCACCAGAGCAGTGTAGGTGAAACTCAGATATTTTCTTGATGTTACATGGATAGGAATGTGGAAGTATGCCTTGGACAGGTCCATGCTTATCGTGTATTCATTGGGTTGTATGGACCAATGGAGGGACCTTGACATTTCCATTTTGAACTTTGAGCTTTTATGAACAGGTTGAGTTTTCTTAAAACCATAATTGGGCACAACTTCCACTTTCCTTTCTGGACCAAGAACAGCCTTGAACAGAAGCCTGAGTATGCCAGTTTTCAAATGATCTCTACTATCCTTTTGTCAGCAATGCCTTTATCTCCATTTGCAACATATAGGCCTTCACGAGGTCGGGCAGAGTCTCAGTCATGATGGGAACTGATGAGAGGGGATGCGAAAGGCATAAGGAGATGCCACTATGAAACCAACTGCATCAACCAATCATGAGGGACTAAACAGGAGTCTGGCACCCATCGAAGGGCTGCCACTGGGTGGTAGAGAAGGTGAGTTATTGTGTGGCACTGGAAGGCCTAGAAGATGAGAAAAACTTTATTTCCTCTCCCCTACTTGCCTGTCTGCAAAAAATGCAGTTAGATGATTTATTGCTTGCTTGGCCAGTGTAATATTTGCTGTGTCCAAGTATAGCCTCTACCTCTGATGCTTGTCATCCCGTCTCTGAAGCTGCTCATGAAATGGGCAAGCTGAGAATGGATTCTGTACTGACAACTGCAGAGGTAACTCCTGTACTGGCTGTTTTCTAATTTCCTTGATACATCCTCCAAACATAAGTGGAGACCCAAAAGGAGTAAAGCGCAAACTTGTTACATGGTATGGTCTGAGCGATGCAGAGCACAGCAGAGTATCCCTTCACATTGGATCTAAGTTATAGGAGACTGTTAGGGCATTTGCCATATTATTATATTACTTTGTTAATGACTCTGGAGATAGTGACTGCCCCCATCCAAAAATGAGACCATTCCAAGCCTTCTCTGCCAAGTGGTACACAGCCAGAGAGGTTAAATCCAAGAGAGAGGAAATACAAACCACATTCTGTTCAAGTTTTAAAACCACGATGAAAACTTTTCTGTCCACCTACTAATACAAATAGGAAGACGTATCGATGGCAGTGAAATCTATCGAGGCTAGGAAAACCCGTATGATAGGTGTTCCTGTGTAACCTGTACCAATATGGAACAAATGAAACTGGAAGTTGATCTGCCAAAAAAAGTCATTGTTATTACCTGTATTACAGTTTTTTTTTAATAAGCAATTGGCTATAACTGCAACCTTCAAAGATAGGGGTACAAAAAAACTGAAGCCCTGACTTTTTATGTTGCACATGTAACCTGCAGTGAGGAACTTTTCACAGATAGTAGAATCAAAAACATTTCCTATATGGCAGCTTTAAAACTGAATTCATTTCTTAATATCAGGGAGCCCCGAGTGGTCTAAAGCGCTCACCGTTACGGATCACTGCTGTCTCACCTCTGTCTGCATGGGTTCGAGTCTCAGGCTCAGCCAATGTGGGTATGTGAGAAAGCTTGCCAGTAGCTTCTTGTGGGTTGGTGGTTCTTTCCGGGGTTTTTCCGGGTTCTTCACCCACAACTGATACTGGCCGCCATGTATAGCCTATCTTATGCTGAAAAATGGCATTAAACCCTACAACAACAACAACAACTTTCCATCAGAATTATCAGGAGACTCTAAGTCGAAACGATCATCAACTTGGGGGTCCTCAAAAACCAGTGGGTATATCCAAGGGTATGACTGGTTGACTTTTAACTCTTACACTTGTGAGTACTGAACTAGCATTACAAGTGTGACTGGGTTGGTTATATGGCCAGATGAGTGGCTGGCTGGTCCAAACAGCAAAATCAGCATAAGACATTGGTTGCTGAGGTTAAGGACGAATGACGTTTGAAAACTGTTACCAAGTCTAATGTGTCCAATAGCTGCATGGGTTTGTTGACAGATGAGACTGCAAATATATCACTGAAGTAAGCTTGTGACCAGAGTAGCTAAAAAAAAAAATCAACAAAAGGAAGCTGACCAGGTTGGCTGCCAAATTAAAAATCACCCCCATATGCCCAGATTCCTTGCCTATGCCATCGGGTGGGGAGATGGGCTTGCAGTTAGCGGGTTGCCTAGATTTCTACAACACAATTTTGTCATACTTGCTTGTCAACATTCTTGTTGACAAAGCTTTATGAATCTTATTGATCATCCTCTATTCTTGACCTCTGTTGGCATCTGGCTGCAATATTTCCTCCCTACAAGGCAATATAGTGGATGCAGGGGGAGGCATTCCCATATTCCTGGTAAACTATGTACTGAGTCGGAGGGTGGATGCAAACTTAAAATGTCTTGATCACTGAATTTGGATTGAGCCATTTTTCCCTGCCCTTGAGTTGTTTTTGAAAAACATTTGACCATACATCTAGCACACCTTGCAGGTGTTGGACAATGGGATTTTCTTGCAGGCAAGAAACGAATTGTGATTGTCTTCCTCCACCTTAAATTGCATGCACTTTCACAGCTAATAGCCATGTTATTGCAGACTATCTGAAAATTTAAAGAACAAAAACACACCAGGTGTAAAGACAAGGAGAAATAATGGCAACCAAATATCAAATTATGAATGCATGTTTGTGTTAGGCATTCTAAATTAACAATAGTCTGCAAGTCAAACGTGACAACAGTTGACAATCAAAGTAAACATGAACAAACAAAACTGTAATTAATTATATAATGATAATATTATAAATATATCATAAGAATGAGAATAAACAACCTATGAATGAAAGCAGTGTACTGCAATTCTATGCAGCAGTGAATATGGGGTTAAAAATTAAATGAATGTTCTCATGTAACAAATTCATAAAAAATCTAAAATTTCACTGAAATATACAAAAATGTAGTATAATAAACATATAATTATTGTTTGACTTACTATACTACCAAAAAAGACTGTTGGAAAATAGAAATCCACAATCCACTGATTCATTGAAGCCTGCCGACAGGATACAACAAAAGTTAAAAATATATCCGATATCGAATAAGGGGATGTAATCTGTAAGAGTTACTTCCCTTTGACACCAAAAACTGGAGATCGGGGGACATTTTCAAGTCAATGGGAAGGCTGGATTCTTGAGGCAGCAGAAATGTTATTCCCAATGCTAATGTGATTGGGTAATGTATGCGACAGAAAAATTACTTATTTCTTATCTAAGTAACAAATATAGTTGGCAACACAATCACTACTGACGCAATGTGAAAAGTGTTTATTGTAAAATGCAGGCTACCAATCGCTAGCAAAAGCTAACACGAGTTAGAGGTTTCAACTCTCGGTATTTACACCACCCATATTTATTCATTAAAATTGATGCCTTCAAAACCAGACCATTAATTCTGGAAAAGTCCTAAGAACATGTATCTAGATAAAAAGAAACAAAAACTGTTTCATAGGATGAAAGGAAGACCAATGAAAACAATACTTACTTTGATTTATTTTGTATTTTTTTACATACATTTTTCTGTCAGATATTTCATCTTTTAAAATACGATATTGTACAATATGCAATATTAACAATATCTTTAAAACACCTCCATGGCACATTTTTGCAATATTCTCATCCTGGTGGTGTTATGTACACAATCTTTTAACAATCTGATTTTAACAAACTACATCATAAAACGGACATGGATTTTTCTTTTTTTACCCAAACAAAATAAATAATAAGAAAATAACCAGAACTACAAAGGAAAGATATCCAAGATAAAATTATTTTCATTTTTTTAAAATAAACTTATCAAATTTTGTGTTTACAGCCTTTCTTTAGTTATTTGTCTTCCAATGTGAGATCAGATGTTTTCTTTGTAACTTCTTTATCTTCCTCTCCTTCTTTATGTTTTTCTTCCTCCTCCTCCTCTTCTGATTCCTCCTCCTCCTCCTCCTCATCATCATCTTCTTCATCATCTTCATCATCATATGATGCTGCAACATAAAAGTAACACCTAGTTCATAAGAACAATGAATTTCAGAACATTCTTCAAGTAATCATGATAGCATATGGCTGATTTCAAACTAATACTGTATAAGTGCAGTAATGAATGTTCATATTGCAGCTTGCAAAGATATTTAAAATTTTTCAATTATTTTCACCTTGTGAAATAATTTTTAGGGGCAAGAGACACCCTTTTATTCTGAAATGTGCAATCTGTGAGGAAAGTATATGGAAGTACTGTTTAAAATATCTCTTAACATTATATAAATGTTATGCATTTCTTATAAAATATAATTTTGCATACACTTAACATCCAGATCGCCTACAATACTTATGTTTCATTAAAACAAATGCTTCATGACTATTCTCCTACATAAGTATTTTTTTTTCTTGCACAACTCTCAGAAAGCTTAAACCTTTCTCTTCATATAAACTGCAGTATTTCCATTTTTAAAAAAAATCACAAATACTTAGTTGGTCCTGCCATTTGTTTATGTAATTTTTGGTGTTTCTGGCCTACCTTATCTTAATAAGTCCATGATGCAAAGTTCAATATCCAACAGTTGTTATCAAATTTGATGGAATAAATGAGAACAAACAACATTACAAAGCATTGCTTCGGTATTGCAATAGTCTTGGATGATATATGTTGATATAAATCTTGTCACAACAAAGCTATGCCAAATCTGGTTGTCAAAGGCATTGTTAACACAAAGCGATGCTAAATCTGGTTGCCAAAGGTCTTCTCAGTACAAAGCTATTCCAAATCTGGTTGTTAGAGGTCTTGTCACCACAAAGCTATGCCAGATCTGGTTGTCAAAGGCCTTGTCACTACAAAGCTATGCCAAATCTGGTTGTTAGAGGTCTTGTCACTACGAAGCTGTGCCAAATCTGGTTGTTAGAGGTCTTGTCACCACAAATCTATGCCAAATCTGGTTGTCAAAGGCCTTGTCACTACAAAGCTATGCCAAATCTGGTTGCCAAAGGTCTTGTGACTACAAAACTATTCCAAATCTGGTTGTCAAAGGGCTTTTCACTACAAAGCCATGCCAAATCTGGTTGTCAAAGGTTTTGTCACTACAAAGCTATGCCAAATCTGGTTGAAATTTAACATTCCTTGGTAAAGTTACATCATGCTCACCAAAATCAGTAGGAAGAGCAATCAAGTGACCACAACTCCTGTAAATAATCTCATGGAATGTAGGAACTGAAATCGTAACCACTGAACTCATTAAAGTTTTCATTGATATACAGCTGCATACCAAATTTGGTTTAAATTTTTAAAAAACTTTGGTAAAATTATACTGCAGAAACAAAAGTAAAGAGGATGGGTAAACAGTTTCCATAACTCTTGTAAATGATATGTAGTGGAATTTAGAAACAACTAATTTTCAGTATCTGTCAAAGGAAATTTAGGAGAATATTCAGGAGGCACAACTCCTCCAAACAATGCAGTAGACAATTGGACTGGTTTGGTTTGCTGTTTTATTACAAACCAATTTAATCTTACATCCTTAATCTAGTATTCAATACCGCTGTTGAATCCTAATTTCTGTACTACTCACCCTGATTCAAAAAATTTAGGTGCCTTCTTTGATGCAGTAAATCAAACTTTTATATATATCACTTCGTTTTGAATTTCATTCATAGAGTAAAGCCAAAAAAGGGTAAAAGAAGGGGTTATGTAATAAATAGAAAAATGCATTTTGTGTTTTGTACCAAATGAGGGTAAAGATATGGCTTATAAATATATCTCAGCCTTACGGTCTTGACATTCCCATATGCCATATAAAACTCATTCTTTCTGCAGTCTTGTGTATTAATGGCAGAGCAATACAGCAAAGTTATACTGTGCTCAGTCAATACATATTCATCTTCCCAACATGCCTCATCGAAGGGAAGTGGCTCCTACAATCCACCTAGATCATCAGAATTTTCTTGGAACTTAATCTGCATGTTCATTTCTCATTGCCACTTTATAAAATGGGTTTATACCACTCTCAAATAAAAATTTTACATACGCTTTATCTGATGCAAAATCATACTGGGGATAAAATGTACCTCCAAAGTGGAGAGTTTCCAAAAGAAGTAGATGACATAAGCTACTTTAGTATGTATATAATATGTGTTAGGGACATTATTTATAATATTGTCAGTGTGCACTGATGATAAGCTTTAACGGCAAGAAATGTATCCAAATAATTTCTTAATTGCACAGTGCCGCTATTAAGTCAAACACAGTATTCCAAGTCAAGTTATCTTGCAGAAAATAAATTACTGAATGGTGAACACAATCTGTCTTGTTCACACATTACAATGGGATGGATAATGTGATTATCATAGGGCTCAGCTAAATTCATCAAGAGGGTCTCTAATAAAATTTACAGACTGTCAAATCTTAGAAACTGTGCCATGTGCTCAAAAGATGGAACTTACGGGACATGTCCCTGTATTCCTCATGTCCCTGTATTCCTCAAACTGTTGGAGCATAAAACTCAGCTCAAAGTCCCAAAATTAGGACAGTCTTTACTCTGATTAGGATGAGGACAGACTTACTGAACCTTTAGGGTTTTCTACACTTTAATCCCTTTCCTACATTACTGATTTTATGGCCTTATGAGACACACACTGGCTAAGAAAATCTTTAACCTTTTATCCTGGATGCTTTCACGTACCATTTCCATACTCTGTCAAATCATAACCACTACTAAAACCTTCATGTTCCTCATCATTTTCACCACCATAGGAATAGCCACTTGCAGTTCCATAGTAACCGTATCCCTCCTCTTCATCATCAACTCCTCTCTGGCGACCATAGACATATTTTCGGGCTGAAATGATAGAAAAAATTTGAAAAAATACTTTCATTTTAAAAAACTGTTTCCTGTATTGTTTTTGATGAAGCTGATAGGTCGTGTGAACTAATGCAGTTTATAGCACCCTTCTTTCAAGAATTATGCAAATCTCATGAAAAGCAACATCTATATTTCTTACTGAAACAGTTTGCTAGGAGTAATCAGTAGAACAAATAATATAGATCCTGATCTGCAAGTGCATTATGCTATGGAAGAATAGGACATTTGTTGTTTGTAGTCTGATTTGACTTATAAGCAAGTATAAACGGTACACTGTCTCTAATATGAATGTAGAACTATACCAATGTATATCCAATTTTACTGTTTCATGTGCAAGTATTAAAATACTTATACGGTATACACTGTCTACTGCCTGATCCTAAATCCAAGCAGGCATTAAAAAATATATACATGTAAATAAAAAGCAAAGTTCTTAATGCAATGACCTCTGATGCTGCTGAAAATTCTAAGAGAATTAATTTCTAACCAATATTTTTCTGTATAATGTTTGATATTAAACTTTCTCATTGTGTTTGAATAAAACTGATGAAGACAAGTACTGTCTACTCCATTAATCCAGGCACTTTTGTTTCCATCCACTTCTGTACCTTTTAGTAAGGAACCCACACAAACAAAAACTTCACTTAAAGCTAATCACAAAATGTCATAAACTGAAATAAGGCATGATAATATTTTATGTATCTCCTAAGGATGTCAAGAAGAACAAGTTGACCTAAGATTGCTCAGCTAGCTGACATCTGCCAACTAGCCAAATGTAAGATGGCCAAGAAATTTGGTTCAACAGAATGCTTATTGTAGAAATTTCTCCAAAATGCTGTTTATTGCTTATGTAATGAAGGTCATTGACATGATTTATACGAGTGCTAGGACAAAAATACCATTGTAAATACCTGTTACCAAACATACACTTTGCTGAAAATTTAAAATTTGTAAACATTTATGAAGAAAAAAAACCCAAAGGTGGTTTTTTTTTTACATGTATTATTCACACATTATAGAAACCGGAGAGAACCAATCTAGTGAAAGCAGGAAATTTTCCACCAGTGCAATGACCCGTGCAATGATGCATGATTTAGACGGTAAACAAAAGGTTGTAATTTTATCAAAGTATCTGTACATTTTGGACAGTTTAAAGCCAATGGTGAGATATTTATTGAGGTATGATAAATACTAATGGGATTAAAAGTGGTCCATGACGGCTAATAAGTCTCTGATTACAACTTGGATGACCTTTGGTGGAGGTGACCTAAAAAGAAGAGACCAACCAAAACTAGATTTTGCCAGAAATACCTGCATAAGTATTCAGAGTTTTTGGTGTTGTTTAATTGTGGTCTTTTTCAAGATCTTTTTTAAATGAATATGTATAGGTAGTTCTTATCTATTTTGGGTCATGCCAAAATACTGGAATGTGCACTTTTTTCCTAGGTTACAACAACTAATGGCAGTGCCAACATTACAACACATTCTATACTGCTTAGAAATCAGAGTTTTTGTGGATGTATGCCTGTAGCAAAGGTACCTGAATTTCCATTGTTTGAGGCAAAGTGGATGGAAAGATAGTATCTGGGAGAAGAAATTATATCACCCCATATATGGACATGTCATCACACTGGGGCAAAGACACACTCACAAGGCTTTATTTGAGGCTGGACCAATGTTCAGTCATTGCCAAATTCTAATGCTGATATAAAGAGTACATTCTCTATTCTGTTAAAAAATATTGATTCAAGGGGAAATTTGAACCATGAAAGTACTTATAGCCTGTTAAATGTAAAACTTAATATTCAGGATGAGTTTCATACCAGGTAGTAAACTTCACAATAAAACTAAATATGCTTGTGAATTTTATACAAGTAAGATCTTGTAGTAAACACTAAGATATACAACTCTTCTTCATTTAACTGTCAATACCCTGACTCATATAAATTTAATTATTATTCTGACATTTGCTATCATAATTGATTCATATTCAGAACTTGCTGTTTTATGATAATATTATAACTACCATAACATGACGTGTCATGAGAAAACATGATTTTTGACTCCCCAAACCCCTGATACTGTTGTGCCTTGAAAAACACGATCCTCAGTAATCTTAGCAAATAATGTTCTGAAGAAATAGAGACCTTTCTTTACCAGTAAAATCTATGCCCATAAGCTGTAGCCTATACAAACAGTAAACACTTCTCCAGAATACTCATGTAAAACTCATGTGAAAGCATTTCATACTGTTGATTTTCATAGTGGCAACTAAAAGGTATAAAGTGGTCAGAAATAAACAAGCATATTTTTCACAGATTACTTAAATGGCTGACAATAGCTAGGATGATTTCCTGTTAAGTCCTCTAAGTAGTGTTCTGGGGTATTTTGTTGTTGTTGTTGTTGTTGTTCTGGGGGATTCCCCTAAGGCTAATTTGCATAGGTAAATTACACTAAGTGGAACAACCTGACTTTTTTGACATCAGGTAAATCAGATGGATTGAAAAATGAAAGATGTTAAACATCACTGCCACTTTTATTAAATATTATATTTATTAAATATTATTGTCAAGTTCAAGATGAGTGGCAATATTTCTTTGAATTAAGATTTTATCTCCATATATAAAATGCAAAACATGATTATTTTTGTAGTCAGAGTACAAGTGTCATTCATTTTCAAAAGCAAAATTTTGAAATGCTGTTGTGATTCAGGGAAGGATGAGCCATCAGCAAAGCAAGCAAAGTCCGGCAAAAATAAATTTCAGACCTCTGGCTGACGGAGTTTGACTTTGTAAAAGTAGAGCAGCAAGGAGGAGCATTTTATTTGCAATGCATACAACAAAAATAATATTAATAATAGTGACTCTTGAGTGCACAACATCTGTTGCCATAGGAACACCATCTAGCATCAGAACAAATACAAAAAGGTGTTCTGCACCTCTCTTTTAATTCCAACCAGTCATGTCAATGAAAATAGTGGTGGAGAACAATATATTGGTCTAATCTGCTGAATCCAAACAGCAGACAGAAATGGGCAACCATCATCTGCCTTCTGGAAAACTAGGATGTGATAATCTAACTAGGGTGGCCATTACATGTTTGTCACTTGCTTACAGAAATGATGCAAAAAGAAAATTTTCTATGCTGACAAAAATTCAACAGGATCAAGGATGTTTGAACAACAGTACCATCCAGTCTCAGGTGGAGGAGAAGGTAGATATTTTTTCTTAATCTCAAAATAAATATTTTAAAAACTAATCTAGTGAATATAATGGCTTCTGTTTTTCTCACAAATCAGAGCTAGATTATTTATTTCAAGCTATCTGAGGGCCAGATTGCTTTTTTTTTAATAAAAAACTCAGTCTACACCCCTCCTCAAAAATCAAATGGTTGGTCCCTGAAGAGTGCAAAAATAAGCACGAATGACACCTGGATTATGTTCAACCCCTATAATGAACTACTGAGAGCAGCAAATGCTGAATCCAATTGAGTCTGTATCCCACAATACAATCGATTCTAAAAATAGAACTTGATGTATCTTTTATTTAATGTCTGTGTAGCTGTGGCTATCTAAGCATTGGAACATATATGTGTGCATGTGTATGTTGATACTTTCAAAAATCATGGGCTGCCAATTTTTTTTTATTTCAAGTGTATTAAATGTGAAAAAAGATACAGATGTTACTTTGTCTTATTCAGATTTTAATTTCCTGTAACTTTCTGTGTGCTTATATACAAGTAGAAAACTTATCAACTGTATGATGTCACTTTTGACATCATACAGCCCAGTTGATCTATGCTGTGGTGTTCCACAGGGGTCTTTTCTTGGACCTGTTCTCTTCATTCTATACACTCAGCCACTCTCAAGTGTCATAGATCATCATCCAGTGTCTCACCAATTGTATGCTGATGACACCCAAATATACAAATCTAGCCATCCAGCTGCAGTTGAAGCTACCATCCAAGGCGTAGAGAGGTGCATTTCTGATGTGAAATCATGGATGACATGTAACAAGCTGCAGATGAATGATGATAAAACTGAAGCCATCCTGATTACAACACAAAGACTTTCTCATTCACATCCTTTACCTCAGACAATAAATATCAGCAACACCAACATTAAATTCACACAGTCAGTACGAAACCTCGGTGTCACTCTTGACAGTACTCTCTCACTGCATCAACATGTCATGAACATATGCAAGGCTGCATATCTTGAGCTGAGACGAATCAGCTCCATTCGCAAGTATCTTTCAGTTGATGCCACTAAAACACTTGTGTGTTCCTTAGTACTTTCACGACTGGACTATTGTAACTCAATTCTGTCTGGTTCGTCTCAATATCTACTTCAGAAACTTCAAAAAGTTCAAAATACAGCTGCTCGATCATCCTTAGAGTACCACGATCAGAGCACGCCTCTCCCCTGCTCTGTACCCTACACTGGCTATCCATGCGATCCAGAATTAAACACAAAATTTGTTCTCTGTGCTACGTTTCACTGACGGGCTCCAGTCCAACATACCTATCTGACCTCACCCATGTGTACACACCTGCAAGATGCTTACGCTCCTCTTCTGACACTCGTATTCTCATTATTCCCACTATGAAGATGAAATCATATGGACAACGCTCTTTTGCATACCAGGGCCCAGCAACGTGGAACGAATTGCCCACTGCACTTAGACACCAAGACACAGTGATCTCATTCAAGAGCGCTCTTAAAACTCACCTATTTCAACTGCAAGAACAGACTTAAAGACCTAATAATGTATCCTTGCCTTAAATATTTACAGCATATTTTCTGTTTCTACTTTCGTGGTGTTTGTTTTTATTTTTGTAATCATATCATTATATATGGGTTTTTTTTTAAGTGTTGTCAAATGTTGTAAAGCGCTTAGAGCTTCTAAAGATTAGGCACTATACGAAGTCCTCATTATTATTATTATTATTATTTTGTGTGTGTGGTCACATACACTGCCCCCATCTCCTTTATGACCTCAAAACACTTTTTGAGTCTCAAAGTAACCCGAACACTGTCATTGAGGTTGGCAGGTATGTAATATGGAAGAAAATACATGTCAAAAAAGGCACTTTTTCAGTCCGCTTAAAATGCATAAAGTTCAGGAAGATAAATTTTTTTAATTGATTTAGAAGTCAATCTACTAATCTAAATTCTGAAATCCACTGACTGGATGCCTTGTTTCTGTCATATATATGCAAAATCTGTTGATTGGATGTCCATGTTCTGTCATATATATGTGAAATCTGTTAACTGTATGTCCTTGGTCTGTCATATGTATGTGAAATCTGTTGACTGGATGTCCTGTTTCTGTCTTAAGTCTGTGAAATCTGCTGACTGGATGTCTTGGTTCTATCATATGTATGTGAAAGCAAATATTTCACGGTTTTTCTACTTTGTATTTTCATCCATATTTCATGGCACAAATGCCACTATTAAATGGCCTTCATGCCAGAAATTCTACTAAAATATCTGATGTGATCAAGTTCTTTATTTTAAAAATATTTCTTTGTAATTGCAACCATATCTTAAGGCAGATTGACATCATTTGTAAAAGATAACAAGAACTTCAAATTCTGTTAAGCACCGTTTGAAGAGAAGTCTTAAAGGTTGCTATATTTGTGGTAAGTATGGCAGCTTTGTTACATTACATCAAAATCTCTAATAAAGTGATTGTAGAGAAATTGTTCAGAGATTGTTCAATTTTTAATGATGGCTGCCAAATACAAAGGCAGATTAGCATCATGTGGGTAAATGTTAACGTTTTCTTTGCTTTCTGTCAAATTTTGTCAAAATCTGTCAAGTGATTCTAGAAAAGTTGTTCAAAGGTTTTCTATTTTTAGTAACAGTGTCAGCCATATTAACTAAAACCTATATTCAACGAAGTTTTCTTTCAAATTTGGTTTAATTCTGTTTAGGGACTTTTTTTAAGAAAAAGCTGTTTAAAGATTTTTCTGTAAAACTAGTGACCATATCTGATAACAGATGGGCACCATTTGTATAAAACTGAAAGATCTCTATGCCAGGATAATTTCTACAAAATTGGTCAAATTCTAAAGCACTTTCTGAAAAAGTTACAAGTTTTTTAATTTTATTTTTAGTAGTGGAAGTCCTTTTTGTTGGTGGATCAGCATCAGTTTTTGAAACTTGGAAGCCTTCTATTTAATGAAGCTTTCACTTAAATTTGGTCAAATTCTGCTCCGCAGTTTTTGAGAAGTCATTTGTAGATTTTTCTATTTGGCAATAATGATGGCAGTCCAGTATTATTCATATGAACCTGAAAGGTCTTCCTACCAAGGCGGTTTCCGTCAAACTTTACAAAATTCTGATCAACAGTTTTTGAGAAGGATTTGTACTACTTACAGCAATGGCAGCAATACCTGAAGGTGTACTGGCATCATGTATAAACACTGAAAGCCCTTCAAGCCAGACTGCTCTCTGCCAAATTTGGTAAAAACTAGTTGGGTGGTTTATGAAAAATTAAAACAGCAACTGTTGAAAGATGCATGATGCACAACAAATGACACAGTGTGGATCATAGACAATACCATAAAATCACTAGGTCTTAAGGGCAGGTGAGCTAAAAATAATGGCAGATATTTTCATATAGTTGCCTCTTGTCTGAAATCTGAATTATGGAGGGCAGACTGAAACTCTTTTCACTTCCTTTTCACCTTCACCAATATCACTGTATTTTTGACACTTACTTGACATGCTGAGTTCTTTGGTTTCTTGCGTATTCTGGCCACACTTGGGGCAAGGAATGGACTCACCCTTCTGATACTTAAAACCCTTTCTCCTTACATGGTCTTCACAGAAGCAAATCTGAAATATATAGCAAGTGTGGACAAAAACCCATGTAATTTTTGGCTTCAAAGAAGAATAAACTCTCCAATTAGCTTAAAAAGAAAAACCAGACTAATGAAGCTACGTAACAAGTGTGCATGAGTAATTTGGATTTTTAACATCGCTTTAACAATTTTTCAGTCATACTGCTACGATGTCAGCAGCGAGGCAGTATATAGTGATGTCTAGCATTGGGGCATCGTGCTGCAGTCATACAGCATCCTGTTCCACCCAGTCACATTATCCTGATACAAGGCTGACCAGTCCTAACACTAATCTCTTAATGCTGAGCACCAAGCAAGGCAGCTGCTAGTACCAGTTTTATAAGTCTTTGGTATGACTCAGCCAGGGTTCAAACCCGCAACCTCCCGCATCCAATGCAGATGCTCTAACCACATAGGCCACTGAGCAGTCTACTTAAATAGAATCAACATATAAACTGACTTAGCTTGAACACTAGCTTCAAAAAGACAAAGCTAATGCTGCATTTTGTGAAACCAATTTTTGGGGGTATAATATGCAAATCAACTTGAATCTTGTGTTGGATGCATGCTTGGGTTAGTACAGATCAGTCAAATTATACAGTCTCTAAGAAAAGCAAGATTATAGCAAATGTCATCTTATACACATGCCTCATAATTAATAGTCCTCTGTGAAGGAACTAGTGGGACACGGCTGACTCTTAATGACTTGGACTTGGACCTTTGGTCAAGGTATGCAGTCTTGAGCTAAACATAAAGAGCAGAAACTATTACTCTTTTATTAAACCTACCATGATTATAGGTTTTTATACCCCAGAATCTACAGGTTACTTTATTGCTCTACGTGCAAAAGTTAGGCCAAAGAATTTGCTCTTGGATAAAAGTATTCCGCAAAACCCATTTTTCTTTGAGCCACAATGATCTTGACCTTTACCATTGACTTTATGACCCCAAAATCAGTAGACCTCTTCCATACTGTATGCGCAAGCATTCCACAATCTTTAGTCAATGTCTCTAGTTAAAAACTTTAGCTCTTACATAAAAGTCATTGTTCTTGTTTCAGTAACATTGACCCTGATGATTGACCATTTCAGCTTAATGTTGATTAGCTATTTCCTTATTTTCTTCTTTTATGTCAAAATGACCTTTGACCATCTGACCCCCGAATCTACAGGCTTCTCCATTATTGTGGAGGGTATACACTTTGCAGTAATGGAGAAGCCTGTAGATTTAGCGGTCAAATGGTGGAAGGTATGCACTTGGCGGTAATGGAGAATTTTCTTCTTTTAAGTCAAAGTGACCTTTAATCATCTGACCCCCAAATCTACAGGCTTCTCCATTACCCCCAAGTGCATACCCCCCATTGTGGAGGGTATGCACTTGGGGGTAATGGAGAAGCCTGTAGATTTGGAGGTCAAATGTTCAAACGTCAAGGCCACTTTGACTTAAAAGAAGAAAATTGTGATTGGTCCGGGTCTGTGATGAATTAATGTTATTATGCAGAAACCATTTTTCTTCTCTCATTTACAGCCCCCCAAAACCCCCCACATGACTGTGTCAATAAAAAGATGATTTTCAGTAACATTATGAAAAAGAGAGACCTTATTTGACATCATGATATTAAAATAAACCTTTTATGCTTTAATTTTCATATTTTTAAGAAACGTTTCTTTTCATGTATGAGAAAAATACACATATATGAAACTTCAGGAGCCATGCCACAATCGTGTTATATCAATATTCGTGTAATAACGGAGCATGCTACAGCAGGGTCACACTGTATATGGCCATAATCTGCTGTATGTACAAAGATTAACAGTTGTTTTCAAAGCTCAAATTAAACCATGGGGAAGTTTATATAGTTGATTGTCATAGTGGCAATTCAAAGGTAAATGAAGTCAGAAATAAATGATCACCAATGCACAGTTTAATTACCTGACTGACAACAGATAGAATGATTTTGTGTCAAGAGTCCTTTAAGCACTGCTGTGGGAGAGCAGATTACACTGATTTGCATAGGTAAATTACACGAAGTGGAACAACCCATTTAAATTTAGGTAAATCAATGGGATGTTGTAGAAACAAAAAGTTATTACACTTCACTGCCTTGAATGAGAATGCTGAAGCCATCTGTATTAAAGATTAGTTCATGAACTGTGGCAAAAATATTTTTGTAGATGAATTTCATTCCATAATTAAATGCACAACAGTATGATCTTGGTAGCTGGACTAATGTGGAAGTGCATGAAAATTTTGTTAAAGCAAAATTTCAAAATGCAGCTTTGAGATGAGCCATCTGCAAAGGCATACAAAGCTGAACTGTAGAACTCCTGGTTGATAGAGTTTTACTTCTGCAGTTAGGAGGAACACTTTCTAAAGAATGTTGATGAAAACTGTTTTACTTTCAAACCCAACACTAAACTATAGAGAGCAGCAAAGTCTGCATCTAGTTTGGAACTGACCATTTCCAGGGTGTGGGGGTGGGAGGAGGCCAAGGATTTTCTTTACCAGGAAGCTTTTTTTATCTCATTTTTTTTTTCCAGCTAAAATGATGGATAGATTTAGCCCTTTTTCTCTACAGATCAGAGCAAGCCATCTGGTGGCTGGATATGTTTTTCCGAAACAAAAATCTGTTCCCATCATAAAATGAAACAGCTGGTCCCTTAAAACTGTCTGATCAATTTCAAGGACAGGAAATTTGGTTTACTTTTTTATCTCTACAGGGTTGTAATTATGTGTTTGCAGATGGAGACTGATGGCCCAATAACTAGCTGTTAAAACTGAATTTTCTAGCCAAGCTGTTAATACTGAGTTTTCTAGCTCAGATGGAGGCTGATAACCTCATGACTAGCTACTGAAGCTGACTTTTCTAGCCAAGATGAAGACTGATGACCCCATGACAAGCTGTTAAAGCTAATACATGATCCATTTCCAAAAGGCTGCCATTAGGTCCAACCTGGCCTTTGAAAAGTGGCCTAGCCTGGCACCTACTTGGATGACAGGAAGAGAAGGACCTGCCAGGAAATGTTCCAACTCTTTAGGGCTGGCTACCTTCCTTTTTAGAGAGGCTGCTTGAAGGGTGAAAAGTAATTTTAAATGGAGTTTCAGAGTTCTACTGGGTCCCCTGCTTTAAGCATTTAGGCAAGGTACCCAAAGACCTCTCTAGATAGGTTATGTTTCTTTAGTGAGTTTAGCAAGGCTGGAAACTGCAGTCAATTGGTGCTGTTGATCCCCTAGGTCTTGGAAGGTCACTCCAGGAATTAAGTTGTCAAATAGGCACACCCTCAACAGACCCTTGCTGCAATTCAACATATCCCTTGAAGAAGAAAGGGTGTCATCCCCAAATGGGTGGATAAGCTCTGCAAGAATTGCTACTGACAATGAGATAGCGAGTCGCTCTGTCCTGGCAACAGCCACAAAAGTCTACACAAGGAAACCACTGACAGAGACTTCTCCCTTAAAAGGTTGAAGGAGGCTGTTGCAAAAAGATCAGTGTGTGAAGCTATTGTGACCAGGGTTACAGCTTTAAGTTTCATAACTTTAAGTTACTTGACAAGGATGTGGGTCCAGGTCCCAGGTGACTGGCATCATTTGTCTCAATCCAGTGCTCTGTACCAGTAGCAGCACCTGGACAGGCAAAAAAGATCATCTCCAGCAATCACAATCTCATGATCTTGAATAACATGATGAGCAAAAACTAAAAATTCCAAATTTTTCTTAAGCTGGAAAAGTGGGACCTGCTTGGGGTTGCTGGCTACTTCGTTATGCTAGGAAGTGCCCTTGATCCCTCCCAGGACTGGCATGCTGGCAACATCCTTTAACCTGGAAGTGCAACTGATCCATACAGGGATTAGTAACTTTCTTGAACTGGCAACTGCACAGAAAGCTCCTGAGTTGGCATTTGGGCAACTTCCTTACTCTGAAAAGTGCTAGGATCATGGCATAATTTTTCTGCCAAAATGGCAGATGTATATAAAAAAAAATTGCTACCAGAAATCCAGTAGAAACAGAGCAACCTGCATCACTATGAACATGCAGCATGACCTGATGACCCGGGAAGGTAGGCTGTTGTGCTGCTGATAAATATTACTCTAGGTAAAAATAAGCCTCCAATCCATAGCTTGAATGATGTCATTTAGGGAACAGTTTGCTTGAATACTGACCTGGTGAAAATTGCTCTAACCCCTGTGGTAGAGTATGAGGCCAAGAGTGGCAATGCATGCCAACCATTTTCTTGATAGGTAACTCCTCTGCATCAAATGACTGCATCATTATGAGTTTGCTTCTGAGCCAGTGGCATCTATGTTGACAGCATTTACATCCTTTTAAGACCACTTTTTGCCTCTCTTGCTATACTGGGACACCTCTTTGGCAGAAACTGTCACCCATCTCTCCACCAAATGAAGACTAACACCTCATACAGGTAATGAAGATGGAGTAACTTCGGACTGCTTAAATCTTTCATATGCTTTAGACCTAATAATGCCCATTTTTACCCATAATTAAAAAAAAAGTGGCATATACGGGTAAATTCAGTCAAGCATCAAGCTAGGCTTACAGTAAAGTGTATGCTAAGGAATGGAATAAATGCCAGAGCAAATAACAGAAATGATCTAATTACTGAGAATAAATGATCATTCAAGTGGAACAAGAAAATTCAGTGAATTTCTGTCCCCTGCCTATCATGGCATGGTCACACAAATTAAATCTGACTATGACCTTTATGACTGAACTGTAAAGAAATTCAGCAGATATGGGAAGTGACCAAGGTTCATTACCCTATCACAAAGGACATTTGTAGAAAAGTGCAGAAATGGGGTTAAAATTTTTTTATCAGTGACCTTGACCTGAAAATAAAACCTTAATGGTGATACATAAAAATGCCATCAAACTGAGAAGCAAACGTGCACCATGGTTAATCCCTGGCCCTTAACAGCTTTTATGATATAAAAGAGAAACAAAATAAATAAGGCTTCAATATTGATCCAACTTTATACACACATGGTACAAGAACCGAAATGCTGCTGCCTAATAGAAATGATCCGAATCGGAATCTTTGTCCCATCTTGCATACTAGTTTTTTCAGTTAAAAGCACTTTATACGTAAGCAGAGACAGTATATAACACCTGTATGTTAGTCTCAGATATTGGTCACTGACAATGTGAATGCCATGTCATTCTCAACTTGCACCTATTTCATTTGCTGTAAGTCAAATAAGAGGCAGTAAAGAATGCCACTTACACAAGAACCCTTATAATATTGACCTGTGACCTTCACCTTGATGATGCAGCCTCAAACATACAATGCAACACATCTTCTAGTAACAATATATAAGCATACCAGACTTAATCCATTATCTTAAACAACTGTTAAGTTAGAAAGCAGAAAGGGCAAATGTGATTGAAACTTAAACCAATGACCTAAGACTTCGATCTTGAAGTCTGGAGCTCCAAAGTGGCATGTGACACACCACATATTTATGTATACATATATACCAAGTGTCATTCCTTCATTTCAAAGAGCTCTAAAACTTAAAGAATGAAAAGGAGATTATAACAGAAAAAAATTAAACATACAACTCCATGACATTATTTGGATTATATGCTGAGTATATACAGTAACTCCATGACATTACCCAAGAAGTGTGGTACACAACCCACCAGCTAATGATTATATATTAAGGTGCATCCCTTAATCTGACCATGATTGAGAACATAGAATACTGTGCTATAACCTTGATCTTGAAGATAATACTTCCAAATTGGTATGTGACACAGCTTCTAGTGATGAGGTGTAAAATTACACAAAGTTTCATCCCTTAATCTCAATTTAGTTTTAAAGTTACAGAACAGAAAGGGAAAGTGTGATCCAAACATAAAATATTGAGTCATGACCAAGACCTCAAAGACAAAATTCCAAATGTGGCATGAGACATACCTTCTACTGATGACATATAAGCACACCAATATATATCCCTTAATCTCAAATAGCATTTGAGTTAAAGAATGGAAGGTAAAGTGTGATGAAAATGTAACAGTTCAGTGACCTTAATCCCAAAGATAACACTTCCAATATGCTATGCAGCACGCCTTCTAATTATCATTCATAAATATTCCAAGTTTCATTCCTTAATCTGAAATGGCTTTTATGTCATAGTATAGAAATGGAAGTGTGACATATGGACAGTCAGATGGATGGGTGTACAGATGCAAACAAATTTTTCCTAGTAAAATATGTTTCTTCGAGAATACTTACCCAATCATAATACCTTATGAGAACTACTACTAATCACAAATCCAGCCCTCCCAGATACTACTTTCAGCTAAAGGGAGCTAAAAGTTGTTCGCCAACCTATGTGGTGGTTGAGCAGAGTGATCTCCCCTTAAATATAAGAATTGGCAGCAAAGTACCTCTCAGTTACTACTTCAGCTCATGCCAAGAAGCATACTCTCCTATTGAGAGGCACTGCAAAAGCCAGAATCTATGTGGAAGATATACCACTACAAGTTGGAGGAGGTTTTATCACTTCTAAGGAAAGTATACTCCATCCATATTTCCAACATTTGCTCTTGCTATGCCGACAAAGTTCTGCCTTTACTAAATGCTCAAACTTTTTCATCATCACACATTTAGGCAGAAGGAGAGGGAGCCTAAGATTGAGTAATGTATTTAAAAAAGAAATGTGAATACTATGCTCCCTGATCTTTTTTTTTTGCAAAAGAGATGAGGACAATAAAATGCAGTAAGGTTGAATACCAAGAATTTAATGTAAATAGTACTGAACATCAGAATAGGGAATTAAGATGGCACCTGTTCACTTACTGAATGACAAATTAGACAATCTGAGATGCAAAATATTCATCTACAATAATTACTGACCAAACTTCAGTGAAAAAAGGAGTATACTTCCCAGTGATGAGAAAACTCTATGGATCACTCAAATTTTGGGAAAGGAACAAAGTGGAAGGCATTTTAAAAGACCATGTTAACTAGGCAAGATTATAAATAATAACTGACAAATGTGGAAGACCACTCCCACCTGACTTTCACAGCAGTAAGCAATGTCTTTTGAGTACTTTTATCCTTTTTCTTCACTCAGGAGAGGTGGATTTACAAGGTAGTGGATGTTCTCCTCCTAACTTATTATGATAGAGTAGTGTGTTTCTGAAGAACAGATATAATATATTTAATGCTTTCAAGAATGTTTTGCCATTTTTACTGATATTAGGCCATTTAATTCAATGTCTTTCTTGTTCAGATCTTACAAAGTATAATTAAAAAAACATGTGCTCAAGTCTAGTTTCTCTGAGGATTCTTTGATGGGGTAGTAGTATGAATAGTGATTTCTTCATCAGATAATGAGTAATCCACACATGTAGATCACCCAACACTCGACTACAGATATATATACTCATTTATAAGTTGAGTCATAATGTAAACAACAAAGATCATGATCTGCCATAGCAAAATGCACCTGCAGATCTGGGTCTATACTGTTTATTCTACTGATTACTCCTAATAAACTGTACAGACCCAGATCTTCCAACACATTATGTGACAGCAGAACTGGGTCTGGGCAGTTTGCAGTTGGACTTGTCTTATAAGTGAGTATATAAAGATAATTCAAGTACCTTTGACAGGTACTACGAGGGACAATCTAATGATCCAATATTTATCTCTGTAAAAAATATGTAAAATTCCATTAAATTTTTACATGACCACTTTTAATTAAATATTATGGTTGCTAACTAGACCTTCACATGGGGTAAAATGGTTGCCCGGCATCAAGTTTTAGTTGTGCCTGGTTCCCAGACAATGGACTTTTCTACCCATGATAATGCTGACATATGGAAAGATTTTTTGCTTCCAAAATGCTTACTTGTTTTGGAAATCTTTATCTTTATATTTATATAAGTTATCCTTTAATTGGCATCATATAGCTAATATTGTGCTGATGTGCTGTTAAGCCCTATACATATATACATATCACATTTCAATATTTCTGAGTTGCAAGTTCAGCACAATTTAGACGCATTCCCATTTCAGTACATACCTTGCATTTCAGACATGAATACTGCCCCAGTTTGTTGCAGGACATACCTAGGAGAAATGGAAGCAGATATTCTTACAAACATAATCTTGTGTCACAATTATAGTACATTAAGAAAGACACAGGAATTCTATATCTACATACATTTCTTACTGAGAAATGGTCATTTCTTTTGTTTTTTAATCCATTAGTGATACTCCAGTCCATAAAATGTACCATCATTATTCAAACTTAAGCACCTTCACCAGCCATTTCAAATTAGGAGTACCTGCATATAGCTTTTCAAGGGATGAACTTATTTACATAATACCTATGTCCTATTATTTCTTGCATTGCATTCCTTTTCCAGCACTCACAGTACCCAGTCCAAGCTAATTATTCCCTCCTCCAATTTGTATTGGAAGGTCAGACTTGAAAAGAACACAATCCCAGTCTGACTTTTCAGTCACAGCCAGCATATTGAATACCTTCCTCTTCTGACTTGGACCTAGATTACAGGACATCAGAATAGATTGTGAGGGAATCTCTGCAATAGTTTTACGTAATTAAAGTTAGATTTATCCCCCAAGAAACAATATTTTAATAGCAGTAATACATTACCTACCACTACTGTATTGTTGAATTTACCAGTTAGGAGGTAGGTTGATGACCTCATCGGATCTGGTATAGAAACCTACTATAAATACCATTATGGTAGAAGTGGTCACTATTGTAAGCAAGTAAAGGGTTGCACCCCATGTTGTGCAATCCGTATTGAGCCAAATGAACAAAAAAAAAAAACCCTTCCACTCTGATGCAACAAAGATCAAAGATAAACAAAAGAAGGTAGAGTGAGGCCACTAGACAGTGGCTCTCATAGTATCATCCAAAGGAGTGATTCAAATAGACCCAATATGTGGCAATGTTTCTAACTTCATAAGCTTTAATTCTCATGAAAGAAAGGTTCCTCTGTGAAGGACTGATAAACTCTCTTGATAGACAGGAGAGTGCATCTGGAAACAATGGCTACCAAAAATATCAGAGGACACTTAATAGATAGGAAGAGATGCATCCAACTCTTTTAATCTTCCTTTAGAAGAAGACAAAATAAAAGCTTAATGCCTTAACTGGTTCAAGGAGTCTATCTTGATCATTCCCAGCACAAATATGAGTCAGACTGGGGATTACAGTAGGAAGTGGACCTACTGTATTAGTTAGTTCTCGGCCAGAAGCCCAGATTGGCAAAAAATGAAAAGAAACTGGCTCAAAATTACAACTGAACAGCAAACAAAGATTTTATGTGACAGTGCATGAAACTCAATAAAAACCTCACTAATGCTATGGCAAGCAGGAAAGCAGTCTCAAATGTAAGGACCTCAAAGGAAAGTTCGCTCAAGGGTTCATAAGGGGATTCTGACAATGTCTAAAGAACACACAAAAGATTCCATCTAGGCATCAGTGAGCTGGATACCAGTCTCTGATTTTCAAAATACATAATGAGATCAGAATGATCATGGTCTGACCAAATTGCAGAAGCACTAGAGAACTTGAGAGTGTTAGAAAGGGGTGCCATACATCCCTTAATTGCGGACATCAAACATTCTATTTCCTTGAAAATGATGAGAAGAAAATCTGAAAAGTTGTTCAGTGGCAGACAGCTAGGATCAATGTGTTTCCTACTCAACCAATGAAAGAAGATTGGCAACTTTACTCAAAAACTGGTCCTGGTTAATTGATCATTTGAGATCAGCCAAATGTGAAGTTGGAGAATCTGTGGGCTGTTGTGGAGAGTCCTTTGCTGCAACAGCAGGTCCCATGTTTGAGATAATCTCCTGGGCTTGTTTGTCTACCAACAAGTCAAGTAGATCACTAAGCCATGACCACTGGGGCCACAGGATGAGCAGAGCAGTGGAGATCCTGAATTGGAGGAGCAATGCAAAATCTTTTGGAACGGTGTAACAGCATATCCATTTAGGTGATCCCACTTTGGACTGAAAGTGTTCACTGCCCAAGTCCTCTGATCTGGTAGTGGAGAAACATTTATAATGGAGAGCTTTTTGTTCATTCTCATAGCAAAGTCCACCAATGGTCTCTCCCATAGCTGGAAAAGTGATTGCTACTGACTGGTGTAAAGACTATTCCATAAGGAGAACACAACCACATCTGGACAAACTATCTGTCAGGATATTTCTCTTGCCCAGAATATAATGGACTTGATGAGTGAACTCCTATGAGGCTGCCCTGTGGAAGAGGTTCCAGATTTCCATGCAGAAAGAAGGTGCATGTGTAACTTCCCTAATGATGCTCAAGGTATGCTATTACTGATGTGTTGTTCAAGGCGACCATAACGCAATGATGCCTTATGAGGCTGACACACCCTTGTAATATTTGAAACACTACCTGCGTTTCCAACTTGTTTATATGAAGGGTCACTTATTCCAGGGACACATAAAACCCTGAAGAAATACACCATCTGACCCCAAGTGAGCCCTCATTCAGAATATACATACAGGTACCAAAAGAAGTGGGATTTAGGGATGTGAACTGGGACACCAGTTGGAAATGGGTTCTGATATAGCCACCAATGCTTATGGTGGTGCAAATTTTATCCCAGAGGGATATAAGCAGACAAAGGTTGTTGTGTGGCTCCAATTTGCTAAAACCAAAACCTGAAGTGGGTACAAGTAAAATCTCCCTAAATGAACCAAATCCACAGCTGAATCCATCAATATGGAAAGTGCATGACACAAAGTCTTTGCTACGGCCTCTGACTAATGCTGAAGCACACCTGGAAACAATATGTCATCCTTCAACAGACTGAAGACAGCTGCCAAAGAGATCAACATGCAAGGCAATCAACAAAAGAGTATGGCCTTAAGCTCCAAAACCTCTATGGTTGTAATCATAAGGTGAGCCCAGATCCCACATGTGATGCCCCAAGTTCAGGAAGGAGGGGTCTCAAGGGTCAAGGGTCCAAGCCAGTGAATGATGGTTTGAAGCATAGATAGAACAGACCACACCTGGTGATTTGTTGTCCACTGGGAAACATCTGTGTAAGCTCCCAGACCATCATAATGTGTCGGAGCACCATAAGGTCTGGACGAGATGCTGCCTCCAGAGACATCCACAGACTGGAGAGAATCTTTTTGTCCTCAGTGTTGGAAGGCATACGACACAAATCTGGGGGAAAAAGGCAGTAAACTTTGTTCACCACAAATATGTAAACTTCCTCCACCTCCAACACATGGCCCAACAAGTGGGATGGTGCTGGGACCCCAATGGAGGGGGAGAGACATCACCACAGGTTCCTCTGAGAACTCATACGGGTCTACCATGTTAGTTACAAATAACATCATCAGTATCATCCTGACCCTCTCCCATGGTGAAACAGGCCTGTCCATCTTAGTATCTCTCTCTTGAGAGGGAGACATAATAAAGGTGCTCACATCCTGGTGCCGCTCATGGCATGTGATGAGACTAACCATTCTAGTGGACCTCCAAGGTGAAGGGAACATCAGAATGTCTATGGAGTGAATACAACCTGACTTCCTACCTCCATCAGAATTAGATGATAATATAGAAATGAGGTGGGTGGGGGTATTGACCCAATCCATGTCCCCAGACTGACTGTCAAACCCCAGTGACCAATGTTCAAAGTCCAGTGATCAGTGGATGACCAGTAACCTATTCCCAATGACTGGTCACCAGACAAAGCCCAGCCAGGTGATGAAGATATGATGGATGAACCCACATCAAATTTAACTGAACAAAATTGCTGCTCTTCCATCTCAGGAAGGTTAAATTTGATAATCTCATTTGTGGTGACAAAAATCTTGAAAAGGCACTGCTCATCCCAAAGTGGAAGGCACAACTCACTCTTAGGTGTTTTTCCTTACGGTCAAGGATCAGTCCCTCATTATTACTGACAGCATTGCACTGAATGTTAGGGATCCTTCGTCCTTGGGTGATCTCTGAACAACGGAGATCACAGAGCATTCTTGCCCCATATGGGCAGGAATTTTCCCCAATATGAGATCCAGACACCTTCTGGGAATAGTGGGGTGATTCAGTGAAGATTAAGTGGATGAGTGACCCTTCTTCCACCCTCTGTATATGCGGCTTTTTTCAGTCCAAGTCCAACACCTGGTCAGATGAAAGTCAACAAATTTGTCAACCATCCATGCATGCACACCTTGTGCATGCCAAGCAGGTTAAGTGAGCGTCCCGGAGGCCATCTTGTGCTCACACTTGCCCACACCTTTTTGACATTATAACTCTGAAATATAAAAATTCACACAAAACAAAAGCTATAGAACACAGAAAAGGCAGACAATACCTACCCTGCAAATTAGTTTTCTCAAGGCTAAGCTGTTTGCATGTAAACTATGCAGGAAGCTAGCACTCTATATTTAATACGATCTTTCAAAGCTACAAAAATACTAGTACCACACTGCCAGAGCTACAAAGCGCAAACTTTAGAAAACATATAACCATGAACAACCTACCAGTAATAACTGGACCAAACAACTAATAAATTTATGCATTCTATGTCAGTCTTCATCATTAAGCATTGTATAATATGTCAGTCTTCATCATTAGGTATTGTGTGATATGTCAGTGTACATCATTAGGTATTGTGTAATATGCCAGTCTTCATCATTAGGTATGGTGTAATATGCCATTCTTCATCATTAGGTATTGTGTAATATGTCAGTCTTCATCATTAGGCATTGTGTTATGTCAGTCTTCATCATTAGGTATTGTGTAATATGTCAGTCATCATCATTAGGTATTGTGTAATATATCAGTCTTCATCATTAAGAATCGTGTAATATGTCAGTCTTCATCATTAGGAATTGTGTAATGTCAGTCTTCATCATTAGGTATTGTGTAACATGTCAGTCTTCATTGTTAGGTACTGTGTAATGTCATCATATAGTAAATTTGTAATATGTCAGTCTTCATCCTTAGGTATTGTGTAATGTCAGTCTTCATCATTAGGTATTGTGTAATATATCAGTCTTCTTCATTAGGTATTGTGTAATATCAGTCTTCATCATTAGGTACTGTGTAATATCAGTCTTCATCATTAGGTATTGTGTAATATGTCAGTCATCTTTGTTAGATATTGTGTAAAATGTTTAATACAATTATTTAAAATATCTGACTTCGAATTAAGTGCAAATAACCAAAATATTTGCAGGAGTTATTCAAAAACTTTTGCACTGAATCAAATTTGACATATTTCCTCATATGCTTGTCCTTATTAATATTCCCAGACCAAGGGTATGATAATCCCCAACTTTTCTGGGTTTTTTTTTTTTTTAAATCTATATTATTTCAAGCAGAAAAACTCAGAACTTACATACTGTATTAACACAGCTGATATTTTTCATTTTTTGTAAATAAAATCTTTTTTTTCACAACAAAATTTGGTTTCATTTTTAACCATCTGTACTTTATTATAACAAATAAATGGGAAACAAATGTATATGCTGAAATTAATATTACTTTTTGTTATTATATACAAGGTAAATTAAAAAAGCAGCAAAAGGGAAAAAAAGGTCCCCAAAATTGTTCATTTTTCTATTCAAAGTTAATTTTATTACTTGGCAATAATGGGTATTTTGAACAGAGTCACTATTTTATATTTGTGCTAACTGCTACTCAAGTATAATTGCCAATTACTCAGTCTTCACTAATTGGTGTCATTGAGTGCCATATAACCTATGGAAAATAATGAGTAATTTATCATACTGTATATGTGACCACAGTTTACAGTCAGTGGATGAGTACTTTAGATAAAATAAATGGGTAAGAAAGGATTAAGCAATTGAAGTGTTAGTCAAAACCAACAAATTTATTTTGCTCACTTATATCCATAAAAATAAATGAATTTACAGGAAAAAATTTTTAAAATCAATTAATTTTGGGCATGCCTATTATAAAAAAAAAGCTTGAACAAGTTTAAGCTGAACAGCACCAGGTTTGAATCAGCCCTAAAATCAGAATGTGTGCATTATTCTTAAAAAAGTTCTGGTACATATGTATTGCCTGTGAAAATAAAATAACTGACAGCAGCAGCAAGACTGAAGTTAATTATCTGTGCAAACTGTAAGACATGGGGAAAAAGGTGTGAATATTTAATCATTTTAACAAAGGTCAATCTTACCCCATATCTACAATACTGGAGTTAATATCATTTGGTGAAAATATATATTGTTGTATTTAAGGAATGGCTATGCTGAACTTTTGAGATATTAATGACATGCAATTCATTTGTCATCCTCCAGTTCCACGTACTGTGGATGAGGTACCAATTATTTCTGTGTCATCAGTTTGTGTGACATCTTCAATCTGCGTCAGAACATGAGAGCTTTCCTCTTGTTCTGTGGTATCAACCGCAGCAGATGATATTACTGTAAAGAAATCAGTTATCTTACTTTTCAATATTCATAAAACTCAAGGCTTAATGTTAGGCTCTACACAATTCTGTTATAGCTGATCAACAGACCAGTTTTTTATACCTATCCATGAGACAATTTAATCAGAACCCCTGGATAGTTTCTGCAAAAACCACAGATCTCAATCATACAGATGCTTGTATTCAAACACTAGATCTACCTTAGAATAACTTATTTGAGATTACCAGGAAAATGAATGACCAAAACTTAATTTGACAAACCATTATTTCTAATTTTATCTTTAATAAAAATGAAAAAAAAAAAACCACAAAAAAACTTGCACCCATTGGGTACAACAAATTGCAAGAATCATAAATAATTTGTGTGACCAATGATTTTGAGAAACTGCATGACTGATGATTTTATTTTTGCAAGTAACCTGCAATCCAATGGCCTGGCAGCATCTCTGTACCAAAGTTTACTTTGCTTCTCCATATTGCAGCTATACATTTTACCTTCACAAAATAATTTTAAAAAATTAGTAAATTGGAAGAAAAAAAAATGTAAAAAGAAAGTAGAGATTTTAAAAGAAAAAAGGAAAAATTCAGCTTCAATAGATGACAAGCAAGAGTGGGTGCAATCATTTACCATTTTGTCACAGGGGTGAAATAATAATTTTAAGATATTATCACACTTTATCAACAGAAATGAACATACATTTGTAATTTTCTGACTCCAGTTGCTGACAACTTGCTTGGTGTTCAAACTGGTCATCTTCACACAAGAACACCTGACAGAAGGAACACTTGAACACTCTTCCACCTGTAAATGAGATCTGGATTTTAACGTAGCTTTAACAATTTTCAGTCACAGCACTACAATATCTGTAGTGTGGCAGTTTATAGTGATGTTTAGCACTGGGGCATCATGCCATAGACATATAGCATCATGTCCCACCCAGTCACACTATCCTGACACCAGGCTGACCAGTCCTAATACTAACCACTTAATGCTGAGCGCTAAGTGAGGCAGCTGTTAGTCCCATTTTTATAAGTCTTTTGGTATGAAAGACTGCTCCGGTGGCCTAGTGGTTAAAGCATCTGCCTCGGATGTGGGAGATGGTGGGTTCGATCCCCGGCCAAGTCATACCAAAGACTTACAAAAATGGTACTAACGGCTGCCTCGCTTGGCGCTCAACATTAAGAGGTTAGTGTCAGAACTGGTCAGCCTGGTGCCAGGATAATGTGACTGGGTGGGACATCATGCTACATGTCTGCGGCATGATTCCCCAGTGCTGAACTGGTCAGCCTGGTGCCAGGATAATGTGACTGGGTGGGACATCATGCTACATGTCTGCGGCATGATTCCCCAGTGCTATACATCACTATAAACTGCCTCACTGCAGACATCGTAGCAATATGACTGAAAAATTGTTAAAGCTATGTTAAAAATCCAACACACACACACACACACAAAACATACACACACACACACTTTTGGTACGACTTGTCCGTGGCTTGAACCCGCAACCTTCTGCATCCAAGGCGGACACTCTAACCAATAGGCCACTGGCGCAGTCCATAAATGTAAATGTAAACTCATTATTAAAACAAAATCATCTTTTACCTTAAACCTTACAGTGCTACGGTAATAATATTACTACCAAATATCTAACTGCTTGTAAAGAAAATTTTAAACTTATAACTTTTTCAACTGATCATGCTCAGCTCTTCAGGTTCTAAGTTCCAAATCATGTTTTATCAGTAAACAAATACCAAATTAGGTTTTCTCTCCACTACCTCCATGACAGCAAAGTTTTCAGGATTTTTTTCCAGCTGGTTCGCCTCCTTGCATAATATGTTATTAGTTATCCTAAGCATGAGAACCAATTTAGAGGTGTGGTGATGGTGAGGAACTTAGTCTGAAATGTGTGCTCTGAGAGTTTATCAAGTAAGTAACCAGGCCTACTAATTTCATCAACATATCTTGACTAGAATCTGCTTTGTAGTCGCCAAATTTTATCCTGAAAAAATATTGACATATATAAATATTTACTGTACCAGTAGAGGGCTGCAATATGGAATTTTCGGTCCCAGATTTGGTTCATAATCAACTTTTGTCACTACCAACCATAAACAAGTATTTCTCCATGCTTCCTTTCTCCAAAAGTTTTGGTTTCAAACTGATAAATATGGAATTTATGCATTTCTGCATGTTCCTTTTTCATGAAATTGAATCTATTATATCATTTGTACAACCTCAAAAATACATTACATTAGCGATCACTGGTTATTTAAAAGCAAAACTCTGCAGACAAAGTGTAAGCCCCATCATTTTAATTCATCAAATATGTTGTCTATGTTGAAATGAATCAGCTTTTGATAAGTCCGACTGCTGGCATTATTTGCAATTGCTAATGCCAATGGAGTAGTTGTTGATTCATTAAGTCATGTTATACATAAATGTCATTTATGTCAAATTGCTGGGTTGTAGATTTATCCCGCCTAACTACTGTAACTGTTACCAGCACTTACCTTTTTCCTGTTACCAATGGTTGCCAGCCAAACCAGAGGATTTGTGTACTATTTATATCTTGCTAATTTTTTATTTGCTCACTGTCATTGTTCTAAGCATGTTTTAGAAAATATAGAAATCTGAGCTAAAGAAAGAAAATGTGCACAAGTTATCAAAACCCATGCTGTTTATAATAAAAATTAATTCAAACCATGCAAAACTGTACACCAAGATGGTATATCTGTTATTTAGTCCTTGAATGATTATCGGTTATTCCACTGATACAATTATATTTGTTTGTGAACATGTAAGTGAGTTACCAGTCAATGAACATTCTGAAAAGTAATTTCCCTTGTGAAACTGATTATTACAAGATTACAGGAAACATCTGATAAGAAAGATAGTCTGTATTGGTGAGTGTTATTTTGTATTTCACTAGAATAATCTTTTCTCGAAAACAGGGGGCCCCGAGTCGCCGAGTGGTCTAAAGCACTCTCTGTTACGGATCACTGCCATCTCACCTCTGTCTGCGTGGGTTCGAGTCTAAGATTCGGTGAATGTGGATATGTGAGAAAGCTTGCCAGTAGCTTCTCGTGGGTCGGTGGTTCTTTCCGCGGATTTCCCGGTTTCTTCCTCCACCATTAATACTGGCCGCCATGTATAGCCTATCGTGTGCCGAAAAATGGCGTTAAGCCCCACAACAACAACAACAACAATTCTCGAAAACACCTGTTACAGAAAATTACCCTTCTGATAAGCATAGTTTGGCTTCATTACCTGAATAATGTCATGGTAATGCCTGCTTTATTAAACAGACAGAGCATTTGAAAACAACATGCTGGAGATGACGTAACTCATTTCATACTGGATATGATTACAGTTAATCTTTACCTTTTTGTGTGGGATATGATTCCAGTAGCATGTACACTACAATCCATCCACCACTCCATGGAAATGTGGATTTAGCCATGTAATACATCATTATTTTACACACACTCTTTTGAAAGGATGGAAATAAGGGTAAAAAGTACATAAATTCTATCTAATGCAGTGACAGCATGGATTCTATTAAAAAAAAAGGGTACCATCAATTGCTGAAAATTCAGGTAAATTTGCAAGTAGCAGTCAAAATGGCAGTTAGTACTAAAGAGATAAGTGATGGCAGTGAAATGCTTGCTGGTTTAGTTGAAAAAATACAGAAAACTGTGTGTGGAAAATTGTCACATTCAGTAGTGGGATTGCTGTCTTTACTTCTTCAAAATGAGTGGAGTTGAAGATAATTGGTTCTTTGGAAATTTGATTTCAAACATTAGTTTTAACAAGTAGAGATCAACACAGCAGACATCACTGAAGTGGTAAGCAATGACAGTGATGTAGATACCAAATATCAATTTTGATAAAAATATAGGCAATATTGTGGGGAAACTTGAAGTTGTAAGCAGTGCAGATCATGGTCTTTACTTTGACAAAATGAACGGATATGATGATAGCAAAATCTGAACATGCGGATATCAAAATGGTAGACAGTTCTAAAGCAGCAATTTGAGTGCAGTGATGTATGGATGCCAGTTTGATGAAAATATAGACATCCATGAAGGACTATTGAGGACAAAAAACAGGGGAGTTCAAGACTAATTTCAGTAACATTGTCCCATGATTGTTTCAATCAAATAGGGAACAACTTATCTTTTACACATGTGACACCAAAACTTTACAATATCTCCTCAGGAGCTGCTTGTTTCTTGTTATGAGCCAGGTCATATTTTGGTAATCTGGAATCAGGACTTTAAAAAATTATTGCCATGTACACATTTCATCTTGAATTTTGAACATGTGGACTAATAAGTTTAAAGGACTTCCCTATACCATGGAGAACTTACCTGCAATTTCTGCAAATGATCTGCTAATGCAAACTCGTATCGCTATAAATTAGTTTGGTTTTTTGCTATAGTATCAATTTTGTAGAAGTGGGTCACAGAATTCCATTTACAATCTGTGAATGTGATGAACTTTCTGATTGGTTCAAATTTCTAATTGATGGCAACAAAATCAATAACAAACTATCAGATATTTTGGCACTTTTATGAATTCAGTGTTATGTACTGACACATGTATCTTGATGTTATATTTCCTAACAAAGCTTGCAAAAATATGTTTGGACAGAGAAACAGTATTTTTTTGAGGATATGAGGATGCTAACCTTGGTAGTACTGGGTTGTTTTTGCATGACCTCATAACCGATGTTAACTCCTGTCAAACTGCCCCATCTGTGTATACTGACTCATGTTGAACTGCCCCATCTGTGTATACTGACTCATGTTCAACTGCCCCATCTTTATATACTGACTCATGTTGAACTGCCCCATCTGTGCATATGAACTCATGTTGAACTGCCCCATCTGTGTCTACTGACTTATGTTCAACTGCCCCATCTTTATATACTGACTCATGTTGAACTGCCCCATCTGGGCATATGAACTCATGTTGAACTGCCCCATCTGTGTATACTGACTTATGTTCAACTGCCCCATCTTTATATACTGACTTATGTTGAACTGCCCCATCTGTGCATATGAACTCATGTTGAACTGCCCCATCTGTGTATACTGACTTATGTTCAACTGCCCCATCTTTATATACTGACTCATGTTGAACTGCCCCATCTGTGCATATGAACTCATGTTGAACTGCCCCATCTGTGTATACTGACTTATGTTCAACTGCCCCATCTTTGTACACTGACTCATGTTCAACTGCCCCATCTGTGTATATTAACTCATGTCAAACTGTTTCATCTGTATATGCCAACTCAGTTCTAACTGCCCCATCTTTGTATGTTAACTCGTGTCATACTGCCCCATCTTTGTATGTTAATTTGTGTTGAACTAAACCATCTGTGTATGCTAACTTGTTTCAGAACAGATTTTTTGAGCTAATCCACAACAGCTTTAAAACTAGTATTTATAATCAGATTGGGAACTGTATAAAATTCCTCATGTATACCTGTATAAAATTCTACATGTATAACTGTATAAAATTATACATGTATAACTGTGTAAAATTATACATGTATAACTGTATAAAATTATACAGGTATAAGTGTATAAAATTATACATGTATAACTGCAGACTTCTATCATGAACAAGTCAGTGCAAATGACATGTCCTTGGTTGCTGTAACAGGCAAAACTCTGAAAATTGACTGGAAACACATTTGGTGACAAATAAAATATAATTTTTACTTTTCCATCAAATACTTTCATCAATATTGTGAAATGGATAGTCACAATTTTGTCTACATAACACTGATATCTTACAATGAGTAAATATAGTCAAAACTGTGTCTACATATCACTCATATCCTCAAATGTGTAATGGATAGTCAAAATTGAGTCTATGTATCACTCTTACCCTCAAATGTGTAATGGATAGTAAAAATTGTGCCTATATATCACTCATATCCTCAAATGTGTAATGAATAGTCAAATTCTGTCTACATATCACTTATATCCTCAGTCAATTATCAATAGGTTTATGCCTGGTGAACGATGTTTTACCTTTTTCACTTTCTAATATGTCCATGCATTTCAGTAGGTTATGACATTCAGCTATTGCACCAATTGTCTCCACATGAAATATGTCTCAATTTTATTATTTATAACTAAATTACAAGTCAATACTGCATACATAAAATATTGCATATAATTATACCAAAAATGGTCTTTCAAAGCATTAAAAAGCTGTGGAATGAAAAAGTTATCAACAGAATCCTTGGTTCAAATAAAATAGCATTCATTCTTCAAAGAACAAAAAATATAACTGTCCTGGTTTTAATTTATGTATAAGTACATGGACATGCATGATGTACATTGACATGCATGTTTACATTGATATGCATGTTGTTCATCGACATGCATGTTGTACATTGATATGCATGTTGTATACTGACATGCATGTTGTACACTGACATGCATGTTGTATATTGACATGCATGTTTTACATTGATATGCATATTGTACATGGATATGCATGTTGTATATTGACATGCATGTTGTACATTGACATGCATGTTGTAGATGGACATGCATGTTGTATATTGACATGCATGTTTTACATTGATATGCATCTTGTAATTGACATGCATGTTTTACATTGATATGCATGTTGTACATTGATATGCATGTTGTATATTGACGTGCATGTTGTACACTGACATGCATCTTGTACATGGACATGCATTTTGTACATTGACATGCATGTTTTACATTGACATGCATGTTGTAAATTGTTGTATATCGACTTCAGTGGATCCAAAGTCAGCTTGCTTTGTAATAAAAATAACCTTTGTCTTTGATGTCCTGTCAGTAAGCTCAAAGAAGGAGTTTACTGCTTACTATATTGTGTCACTTTAAAATTTGTTCCATTGTCTCAATGTCGGCATGCTTTGCAATAAAATAACATTTGTATTGATATCCTTTCAACCAAAAAACAACAGCTATGAAGTATCCAAAGATGGCTCCAAAGTCGGCTTGCTTTGTAATAAAAATAACCTTTGTCTTTGATGTCCTGTCGGTAAGTTCAAAGAAGGAGTTTACTGCTCGCTGCCAGTTGTGTTTATTCACCACCCCAGCTTCTATGTGCTTGGCATCTATAGTTATAATTGATACAAAAGTAGCATTGATGTTTTCGGGATAATTAGTATACACAGCAATAACTTGCTTTAATGATATTTTTGTAACCCGTGCTGGCAAAAAGATTGTCACTTGCATTCATGTGAATGTGTTTTCAAATAATGAATTTTACTGTGAGATACTGTCATACAGCAGACCTGGATATAATTCAATATTGGTAATTTTGCACCTAACACCATGTTATGCATGAACAACAGTTGTCTTCAAGATATAGATTATTTCCCTCTTGTTTGCAATTTTGTTGGATCCTCTTTTCAGTCGGATAACATATTCAAACCTTTGAGTACAACCAAACATGATTTGTTTCTCAATATTCATATCAATGAATGTGTCGTGTGTTATCTGACATAAGCAATTAACGCTACAGTATGGAAGTCTACACTACATATATGGAGTTTGTGGATATATTTTATTCTTTAATACTCGTGATGAAAAAAGGAATAAATGATAACAATGCAAGGTTAGTTTCTTTTTATTATCAAATAAGTGTTTTGTTTATCTATTTTATTGCAATGTGCAGTGGGGCGTGGTGGGCACAAAATCAATACAAATTTATTTTGTTTCTTAAGTCTTGGGACATATGACCTAGGTGAAAAAAGTTCTGGGACAGGAAAAAAATTATTATTTTATCGTGTCCCAATATATACGGTAAATACAGTAACTGACATCATCCATAGATATATGGCTTTTACACTAAAAGGTTACCATATATACTTGCTTACAATTTGAGTTCAACTGTACATAACATAGACTGTGATCTACCATCACATAATGCACTGCCAGATCAGGATCTATGCTGTCTGTTCTACTGATTACTCCAACAAACTGCATAGACCTGTACCTGCTGGCATATTATGTGATGGCAGATCTGGGTCTGTGCATTTTGCAGTTGGACTCGACTTATAAAGTATATATGGTAATGATGTTTTTACTGTTTCAAAAATATTCATTGTACTGGATCTGCACAGAGGTCTGTTTTTAACAGTATAACCACCAGTAATGCTTTCATATTCCTAAATACAAAAGATGAAATTTCCCTAATGATTCCAAACACACTCTAGGTTTTTTTATCCATCAGAAGTTTGAGTTTTCATACCATGGTCCCAGACCCCTCTCTTGCACTCCAGACAGACGGCTTCTTGAAGGGGGCATGTACAGGCATGTATAGTTAGGCACTTTTTACCATGGCAGACCCAGGCCTCACAGAAATCACAAATGGCACCCTGAAAAACAAGATTTTCTTCAATGTATGGCAAAATGAAGTACTCATTTTACAAAATAAAAATTTTCTAAACTTTTCAAAGTATGTCAACACCAGCTGTAAGACAATAAAAAGATCTGTCTTCTCAGTCATATTTCTGCAGATTAGCAATGAAATCCCTTGGGGTTATAATCTGATAGTTATGGTCTTTGGGGAAAATGGAATGAGACCAGTGAAAAGGGATAATAGTTTTTTGAAATATATGTGATGATCATTCTCTCTCTCTCTCTCTCTCTCAAGTTGAAAATTATCTGTTAATATATGTATGTTAAATTTATTGTGTTCATAAAACTGCCACTACCCTTTTATGATTTCCCAGGCAAACCCAGACTTAAATGAAAAACATACCATAACCTTACTCAGTTAAAAACTAAATGTAGTTAATGTACAGTGACCAACTAACAATGGTAGATTATTGTATTTCCTAAGACATACAGTTACATATGGTATCAGTGAATTCTATATTGCATGATAAACTGACTTATAAGCAAAACTTAACAAAAACCAATTTAAGTCACTGAAACATGAAATATAGGTCAAAAGGACCTATTTTTTGGATGGATGGGTCCTGAAATCATATCATGTACACACACAAAGCAATGTAACTTTGCTGCAAAAAGTGCATCAGAAACTGAGTTAAATGCAAAAGTTAACCAAGGTGTGTGGCTAGAAGAATGAACAAGTTTAACACGTTATGCAATTAGCTTGAGAGGACCTTATGAAGAAGAACTTGTGTTGTAAATCCAAAATTTAGAAAAAACAGATACTCAGGGGTCAAAAACCTCTTCATAATGACATGGATTAATGGAAATCACTCTCATTCAAGATCTCATCAATATAAAGGTGCATAATAACTGTCGATGAAATCCATTATTTCAAAGTAAAGTTTTGTGTGGAAAGTAATGTTATTAGTAGGAGAATGGTCAATCTGGGAACATGCCACTTAATAAAGAAAATGTGGAGGACTTTAAGCTAAAATCATTCAAGGCCTCATCAATACCAAGCTGCATGCCACATATGGTTGAAATCTAAGAAAAGCTGGTAAAGTTATGGTCTGGAAACCAAGTCAGGAGGACGGGTAATCAAGGGCCATAACTCCATAATTTCTAAATTTGACATCAAAATCACTGGAAATCAAACACTCGAGTTCTAATCAATCTGACCCCACATGCCAATATGGCTGAAACCCAACAAATGCTGGTTATGTCCAGAGGATGAGCAATCAAAGGGATTTAACTCTTCTAAAGAAGATGAAGCACATGTAATGCAATGCAAGATGGAGACAATGTTCATACCAAATTGCATCATAATACACTGACTAGTTCTTTGGCTTTTATAGTGAAAAGCAACATTCCATGTGAAGACCTAAATAACTGTCAAATTTAATAACTATCCAGAAAGGGACTGACCATAGGGAACCCATCAAAAGCACATCTCGGTTCTGGTGAAAAGCAACATTCCATGTGAAGATCTTAAGTAACTGTCAAATTTAGTAACTACCCAGAAATGGGCCGACAATAGGGAATGGTTCCTAAGTTATGCTGACTTCAAGATATGCTGTTGCAGAAATGTATTACTAACAGAAAACGGACAACAGAAAACTAACAGAAAACGGACCAAAGTTCTGTCCAAAAAGGACCAAAAAAAATAAAAAATAAACCATTTAAAAGGTACAGCTTTATGTAATAGGCAACTCACAGATTAATGTAATCTAATTATGTGATTGGGTTGAGTGCTAGCTATAAGCATCATCCAATGTGAAGATATGAAATTAACTGTCTATGACAATAATTCTATCCAAAACAGAACTAATGAGATGAAAGGCCCATCTGGCGCTATGAGACCATGAACACACCTTGTTACAAGAATCTTCTGTAAGGAGATGTAATACTGATTGAAAAAGAATAATAACTATCAAACTTAGACTTGAAAAGACACAACCTTCTAAAGCCACATCTACAAGTAACAGGCAACTAGCATACCAAATGGAATCCAGACACGTATAAGGGTTGCAGAGGTATGCTGGTCACAAGTGTCAATGGATGGACAGAAAACATGATGACTACAGGACTTCCACACCTAAATGCTGGATTCAAATAATGGCCTGTAATTCTAACCAGACAAGAATTGAATATGGTTTGATTTACACCTACCACCATAGCAAGTCCAACAGCAAACTGACCACCATGTTTAATGACACAGTCACCTGTTTTCATCATACATTTTTGTTTACCTGGAAAGAAAAATATATTTTCACCACACATATATCGACTGAGGCAACTATTCATCATATAAACCAATTTCTGAATGCCTTACACATGATCATTCTCTTACTAATCAAGAAATTCTCTATTCATGGCTTACATGAATTATAATGTTCTGTCCTAATTAATAACGACTACTCCAAAGGTCTAGTGGTTGGAACATCCACCTCGGATGTGGGAGGTCACAGGTTCAAACCCCAGCCAAGTCATACCAAAGACTTATAAAAATGATACTAACAGCTGCCTCACTAGGTGCTCAGCATAAAGAGGTTAGTGTTAGAACTGGTTGGCCTGGTGTCAGGATGATGTGTCTGGGTGGGCCAATATGACCCAGTGCTAGACATCACTATAAACTGCCACACCGCATATATCATAGCGATATGACCGAAATATTTTTAAAGCTACGTTAAAAATCCAAATCACACACACCTAATTAACACTGCTGTCACAAATGAATTTTGTTATTTGATGTTTACCCATGGAACAACATATGCAGAGGAAATTATGTAAGATATGCGCAATGAATTAAAGTTGCACTTACAATGATAACATGAAATTACAAAACCATGTGACAATTTAGACAATAATGAGGACATCCATTAAGCCAACCATTTAAAATGATTCGTATCAAGAGTACAGTGAACAGTACATTACACACTTGCCCATTATTAGTAGTCTTCTATGTGGACACTAGGAGGGCATGGATGACTCTGGAGATTTTTGACCAATAGGTCTCAATGATCTTAATTTTCTATTTTGCACAATCATTATTTTCTCATTCTCTCATCAAATTTGTATTTGTCTATATCTGTATTATCCTCCTCCTCCTCCTCCTACTACTACTACTACTACTACTACAGCTACTACTACTACTACTGCTACTAATAATAATAGTGATTTATTTAAAGACGCTCATTCGGTCTTCTGACCAATCTTCCGTGACACCTTCAACATCTACATGATGTAGAATTTGTACAAGTGGTGGTGCCTTCACAAAACAATGTTACTAAAACTGAGATAATTGATGTAGCACCATAAAATATGTATAAGTCATTAAAGATTGAGTACATACAGGATTCATACAAAGAATAGTAGTGAAACCTGAAAAAGACGTTACAGGTAAGTACATGAAAGAACACTGTGTTAAAGATGAGGAGTACTCAATTTCACAAAATCCTATAAAGGATTGTTTCTACAAATGCTAAGAACCTTTTTAAAACTATTGGATGAGTCAGCTGACATTATATGGCTGGAATGGAATTCCAGTTTGGCTCCAGAAAACCAAAAATCTTCTTACAAGAATTATTATTCAAGATGGCTCATTTTAGCTCATATATATGTACATTTTCCCAAAATTTAAGAGTGCTTTTAAGATAATCAGCAGCTGACCCATGAAAGGATCTGTAAACTAGTAAACCCTTTGAGTTCACTGCAGAAATGCTAGGCCCTTTAAGCATTTTAAAAAGATCTGTAGATGGTGTATCTAAATCAGCATCAAGAATACCCTCAGCTGCTCTTTTTTGAAATTTCAGTAATCTTTATTGCTTTCTTTAGCACTATCACCCAGAGAGAACAGCAATAGTATCTATAGATCAATTCACCATGCTGACCATTGCACTGTGTTAAAACTGGATATTGATTAATTTTCGTGCATGCACAATTTGTTTAGGGCAAAACAAATAACAATGACCTATCAAACTTATTGATTGTCAGAATGTTATCAAAGTTTAAATGAATCGGAAATTATGTTTCTCCGAGAATACTTACCCAACCACATTACATTATGAATATTAGCCTGCTACCTCGCAAATTCAGCCCTAATAAAAGACAAAAATTGTCTCATTATCTATTTTTAGGTAGAAAAAGGGCAGTAACTCTTGCCCATTACCTCCCCTTGATACCACCAGGTGTTGCCAGTTTTTAGCTGAGCGAGACATTAATGCGGATGCTCACATGGCGGGGTGGTTGGGAGGGTTTTTAAGTAATGTGACTGGGTAAGTATTCTCAGAGAAACATAATTTACTTTAAAAATTTGCTTTCTCCTTCAAATATGTTCCCAATCACATTACGTTAGGAGAAAAAGTAATAGGAGGGGATGCTGAGCATCTGGCCTCTACCTCGGGTATCCTTCTGGTGATGAGTTGCTGGATTCCCCAAATGATAGATAACCCGTTCTCCTAATGACCTAAGCAACACAGCATGAGATCCTTTGATCTGGGACTTGTGTGTATATATATACACACACACATACATACATACATGGCTGAGAAGATGAAATTGAGATCTTCTCACCCACCAAAAATTTTCACTGGTGAATCCAGCAAAGCTAATGGGCTGTGTTGATTGGTCTAGTTGGGTCTGGTGGCCATCTGTGCTGCTGCCACTGTTTCTATATTGCATGATAAACTGACTTATAAGCAAAACTTAACAAAAACCAATTTAAGTCACTGAAACATGAAATATAGGTCAAAAGGACCTATTTTTTGGATGGATGGGTCCTGGAATATCAGTGAAAAGGAACCAAAGGTGTCATTGCGGCAGTATTACTATTACTATTTTTTGGGTCCAGCTGATCGATTGTAAATCCCATGCACCCCAACTTACCGGCCCGAAGGCCATGTTCTGACATATGTGGAGGCTTACCCCATCTGGGTTGCCTAAAAATTGGGAATATTCCTCTAATGTTTTGCTCAGATTGAAGAGAGTGCGGCTTCTACTGCTGTACCGACTGACGCATTTTATCCAGCAATGGATGGTCCCCTCTTTTATCCTCTCTGTCCCCTGATGTAATGGTATGTGATGGTTTGCCAACGAGGCTGATCTGGAGTGGAAACTAAAGATGTCAAAGGTATCCTGCCGTGACCTCGACTGTCTCTCCCTTTGGCCACTTTGTTCAGTACAGCAGTGCATGTGTTTTCCGACCAAACACTGCATACTTAGCTCAATGCCAAACAGGGTGACCTTTGTGCACGTGCATGTCATGCATGTAGTAAACGTTTCTCCTGAAAAGACACAAGATAAGAGAAATCAAAGCATTGATTAGCAAATTAGTATGTGACTAACAAGCTAATAGTATAAATCATCTAACTTGGCACCCCATACTACATATTATAGATGCTGTATATCAGAAATAATGTATACATAACACAAAGCAGGAGTCATGGCAGATTTCCATGCTTTGAAATTGCATATAGATCAATTAAATAAATATTCTGTGGAAATGACACAAAAGACACAAACTAAAGCAGAATCTAGTCAAGGGTTGAAATTACTAGGTTGCTAAAAACACAACCATTACAAACAGACCCGTAAACATGTCACATCATAAACATATGTCCTATATTAAGCTTAAGCACAATGCCTAGTTAATAGAGAGGGGACAATGTGTACATACTATAAACTGAACCAGTCATGGTAGTCTCTGATACAAGAAACACACCTAAGTAGAAACTACTAGTAATATGTTGAAATTACTACATTGCTGAAACAAAACACTTTCGTAACCACATGTTATTGATGCTGATTAACAGAAAACATGTACACATAAACAAAACAGGAGTCATGGTAGACTTCCATGCTCTGAAATGGCCTGTAGAACATTTAATTAATAGATGCTAAAACAACACAAGACACAAACTAAAGCAGAAACTAGCACTGTGTGAAATTACTAGGTCGCTAAAAACACTGTTGTAACTAACAGATCGGTGAAGTGTCATATCTGAAACCTATGGCCGTGTTTAAAACTTATGCTGCATGCTTGGTTAATAATAATTTTATCAAAACAGCACAAAATACGAATAAATTAAACATAATTATCTAGCAGCACTTCAGAATTTGCTATTAACAGCTCCATAAGCGGACAGAGTAAGCGAATATAATCAAATGTATGCTAACCCGTAATGACCTTGTGTAACGTCAACGATAGCTTGGTGGAATGATGGTCCTACAAGACAAAGTCCCAACAAGTGACAAACCTCTCAAAATATTGGCAGAAACTGTAAAATAAAGCATCCATATCATAAATGCAAAATAAACTTTGGATGGGTCCATAGGAACACAAAACAGGCTGGATTGTCAGAGGTTATTGCATTGCGTGTGTCTCAGGACACAGCAAAGCTAAAAACTGGTGACACCTGGTGGCATCAAGGGGAGGTAATGGGCAATAGTTACTGCCTTTTGTCTGTCTAAAAATAGACAATAAGACGATTTTCGTCTTTCAGTAGGGCTGGATTTGCGAGGTAGCAGGCTAGTATTCCTAACATAATGTGATTGGGGAATGTATTCGAAGGAGAAAATCAATATGTCACAAAAGCAAAGTCGTATAAAGCAATCACTAATGTCTTTAACATGGAACATTATATAATAAGCATTTTCTTTCTTTTTCTGAAAATATATTACTATATTTTTGATATGTTTAAAACAACATCTTCTACCTGCTTGTGTGTGTGTGTCTGTATGTGTGTCTGTGTGTGTGTCTGTGTCTGTCTCTCTCTCTCGCTCGGCAAGACACTTCTCATTAGCCATGTAAACCGGTATGTGAAAAAATCTATTTGTTAAAGAAGTTAAGTGTGATCTTGTATTGATTTTATTTTATAATGAACCTGGTATACATGATGAGGTGATCGCTTACTATACAGGTTGACAGCATAATAACTGAAACATTAAAATATAATGAGAAAATATGTAAATAAAGTTCTTGTTCATGTCTATGCCTGTTGGAAATACAACGTCATAGTAAAATACACAGTGTATATATATGTCTTACAAAAATGCATATATCCCACTGAATTTCTCATTTTTTTGTTTTTATTTGTCGGTGATCATTGTATTCTGGATTGTAGAAGTCAAAACTAGACAACTTTTGCTGTATGTATTTTTGCTATTTTCAGGCAAAGTTTGCATATAATTGGTCATTTTAGTAGCAATTTGAATTCACATCTTGTTTTTTCTGCCCTACACGAATTGTGCATGCATGGAATTTCATTTCCATTGCCAGGACATTCAAGGTGAGTGAATTGATCTATTCTCTGTTCTTCAGACAGATAAGATTTTATTCTGTTCAAGACATAAAGCACTGAATTTACTTTTTGAATGACCTTATCAGCTTGCATTTTCCAGCTGAAGATACTGTCGATCATGATGCCATGTAGATTTCCATTTTCACACTGTTCTATATCTATTCTTATTATTATTATTATCATATTCAAGCTTTTTTTCTCTGATTATACTTTGGCTCAATTACCCATGATCATGGCTTTGGACTTGATTGCATTTAATTTCATATCACTGTGCTCACACCAGCTCTTAACTTGAACCAAACCCTGATGTAATCTAGTTTTAAGCTCATGGCCACTTTTGAGCAAATACTATATAATGTTGCGTCATCTTTGTTAACTCAATATCATATGGTAAATCACTGATGTGGAGTAAGTAATAACCCAATAATTGATACTTGTGCATTCTGAATTAAGATGTGACTGTGATTTCCTCGATATCAATCACTGCATTAACCATATTAGAAATGAAAAAGAGGAAGAATAGTTTTTTTTATATTCCCTAATATCACCCCTGAATACATTGCATTATTCTAAGATCACAGGTATAGCAAACACGTATCATGATACTTTTGGTATCGAGCAGATTATGTACTATGTAACATTCATCATATTAGATATTGAGCTAACCATGTCTTGTGTAACAGGTGTCATGATGTCTGGTATTGAGCTAATTTTGTACTGTGTAACAGGTGTCATGATGTCTGGTATTGAGCTAATTTCGTACTGTGTAACAGGTGTCATGATGTTTGGTATTGGGCTAACTATGTACTTTGTATCAGGCGTCATGATGTCTGGTATTGAGCTAAAAAAAATTTGTACTGTGTAACAGTTGTCATGATGCTTGGTATTGAGCTAACCATGTCTTGTGTAACAGGTGTCATGATGCATGGTATTGAGTTGACAATGTACTTTATAACATGTGTCATGATGCTTGGTATTGAACTTACTATGTCTTGTGTAACAGGTGTCATAATGTTTGGTATTGAGCTAATTTTGTACTGTGTAACAGGTGTCATGATGTTTGGTATTGAGCTAACCATGTACTTTGTACGAGGTGTCATGATGTCTGGTATTGAGCTAAAAAAAAATCTGTACTGTGTAACAGTTGTCATGATGCTTGGTATTGAGCTAACCATGTCTTGTGTAACAGGTGTCAGGATGCTTGGTATTGAGCTAACCATGTACTTTGTAACAGGTGTCATGATGCGTAGTATTGAACTTACTGTGTCTTGTGTAACAGGTGTCATAATGTTTGGTATTGAGCTAGCCATGTATTGTTTAACAGGTGTCATGATGCTTGGTATTGAGGTAACCATGCACTGTCTAACAGGTGTCATAATGTTTGGTAATGAGCTAACCATGTACCATTTAACAGGTGTCATGATGCTTGTTATTGAGCTAATTATGTACTGTCTAACAGATGTCATGATGTTTGGTATTGAGATAATAATGTACTGTGTAACAGGTGTCATGATGCTTTATACTGAACTAACCATGGACCGTGTAACAGGTGTGATGATGCTTTGTATTGAACCATACACTGTGTAACAGGTGACATGATGCTTTGTATTGAACCATACACTGTGTAAAAGGTGTCATGATGCTTGGTATTGAGCTAACCATGCACTATGTTACAAGTATCAGGTACTGGGCCAACCATTTTTTAATATAAAGATGGTCTTTCTTCACATTTACCTATTGTTTCAGTTCTCACTGGTCCAAAAGTTCAATCACTTTGACCTACTTTAAGAATGAATCTTCATTTTGGGCAAACACAACAATTGCAAATATGCTGCTCTATTTTTTTGTTTTGCGTAAACAATATTTATAATCATCTAAAAAAAAACCACTCAAGATCATCAATATATCCTATATTAAACCACAGGCAAATTTGCTTATTCTTAAAAAGAAACTCTTTCATTGGCAGTAACAAGTTTTCCAACTTACCACACTGAGCACACACAGGCAATCTTTGCAGACTCTGGCAGAAATAACAGAATGCCCTGTTCTTTTGTGACCTGGAATGATAAAGAGCCCAAATCAACAATCATCTTGATATAGAATTATTCAAAGAGATGGTGGTAGAGACTATAATGAGGTACCATAAAGCCAAGTCAAACTGCAAACAACAAAGATCCTGATTTGCCGTAGCATAATGTATCTGCAGATCAGGGTCTGTTTTATTTGTTCCATTGATTATTCCTAACAAATTGCCAAGACCCTGTAAACTGTTTAGACCCAGATCTGCCATCACATAATGTGCTGGCAGATCTGGGTCTAAACAGTTTACAGTTGCACTCATCTTATAAGCAAGTACATGTATATAAGGTAATAGAGAATTTACCCTTTAAAAATGTCTACTGTGAACAGTGATTTCAATACTAATATTTACTTTTTAATTTTCATTTTGTATGGTCTTGTCAATGTGGACAATGTGAGACAAAATGACTTTGAAACAAGATTAATACTGCAGTATTCCAAGAACATTTTGAATCATTTTTTCATTAGGGTTTAATCCAATGAGTACAGTCATAGAGCAATAGGAGATAGAATATGACAATATAACAGGATGTATTCCATCATGAATCCAAGATGGGGAGGGTGGCTGTCCCCTCCAAAAGGACACACAGCAAACTACATTCTTACAAAAGAGCACTCTATTTTGTGTCACTGCTGAGGAGACAAGACAAATCCAGCATGTGCAAATTTACCAGTTGCAAATTGTGTCATACAGTTGCTTTTAATTGATGGGTCAAAAACATTTTTTTTAAAAATAACATGTATTTATATATGCTGATAGGAGGATTTGACTATATCAAGCACTGTATTATAGGTAAGTAAAGGTATACATCAATTCTGGGCTTCAAAATAATCCCTAAAAATCAAAACATGCTCTGTTGTATCATTAATATGCCGAGTCCTTTCAGAGATCATGTCCAAATCAAACTGTCAATAAGGACTTTTCAGTATCAAGTCCTTTCAGAGATCATGTCCAAATCAAACTGTCAATAAGGACTTTTCAGTATCAAGTCCTTTCAGAGATCATGTCCAAATCAAACTGTCAATAAGGACTTTTCAGTATCAAGTCTACTACTACTCTGCCTTTTGCAAAAATTTGTTCAATGCAGATTTCACCTAACATCACCTTTAAAACAGTTCTGAACCTAAATGCACTGTAACTTAACTTATTATTATCTAACCTTAAATAGCATTACCTTTTTATTCCAGGTTCATAAATAAAGATATTTTCTGCCTGCAAATGTTTTCGTTTTGTGAACAAATGGGTAGTCACAAACTTATCAGACGATGTTGGCACAGGCCAAAAGTCAATTCAAAGCTGCATGCTGTAAATAACATGGTACAAAGACAAGATGCCCATTTGGACTGGACATGATACCTTGAGAAAAAGGGTTGTAGTCTAATATAAGAATTAGGGGTGGGGCACAAACCAAAGGCCAGAAATTAAAGTGTGGTGCAGAGAGAGAGATGAGTACAGGGAGCCTGAAAATTCTGCACCTGCCTACCTGGAACACTGCTAATATAGTGTGAGTTTATAAAATGTTTATAAAATGTAGTTAAGTGGAGTAGTGGAGATAACTTCACTTGACAATACTCACAAGGTCCACATACATACAATCCAATTCATTAGTAAATTGGGATTTCAATAGAATGCTTTGCATAACAGAGCCTAGTACACAAAGGGAGATAACAGTTTACCATATTAATACAGATTTGCAGTTTGGTTGTATCTCATGCAGTGTGATTTCAATACTGACTACATTTAAAAAATTTATTTGAAGGAATGGAAAATTACCTGGAATATTAAAAGGTCAGAACATTTATGTCTATTTGTATAAAAGATTACTGTTCTTTGACATTGGTAATAAAATGACGACACTTTTACAAATGTGTACATTAATAATGATTCAATGTTTCAAGAAATTCATAATGAAAGAAGTCTGAAAATAATGAAAACTTTCCAAGGCCATGTTCATGAGACACCCATTTCTAATTTGTTTTTACTGTTAAAGCTTTGTATAACAATGAAAAGTGAGATATCATATAGCGGAAGTTTTGGAGAAATTTTTTAGTGATTTAGCGGTCTCAGATTGAGATAAACAATCTGCAGAAATAACAAGACTTCCAAATTTGCTGTAATGGTGAACATACTAGATGTCACATTGGCACCAACTTCATTTGTTACAAACAAAGCATTAAAGGTCCATGTATATCGTTATCATTTAGAACCAGCTAGGCACCATAATAACTCTTTTTATGAAACCTGATGTCAAAATGACTTTCCATGTAAGAGTAGCAATAACAGAATTGTTAAGATGGCATGGTGGCCAAACTTAACATTTGATCAGCAACATTTTAATTCAGGGCCAGCAATGTACGATAAGAAATATTCTGGTGAAAATCCCATGCTGATATGATGTTCCATTTCTAAGCAGTAACAATAACATGATCTTCCAGACAGCTGCCATGGTGCTCATATCAGTCACATCATTTCCATTTAGGAACAACTAGAGATCATAAGAAGTCTTTTATTGTAAGCACATTGTCGATATGACCTGCCATCTAGGACAAGCAGCAAAAATAAAATTTTCAAACTGGCCATTGTGGCAACCATATTTGATGCTAGATTAACTCCGTTTTCTTTCAGGACCAACTAGAGAGCAAAAGAATTTTTTCAGTAAAAACCACATTCTGCTATGACCATTCATTCAGGAGATATCAGTGACATGGTTTTCAATACAGGCACTGTGGTAGTCATACTAGCTGTCTGAGTAGCATTATTTTCAATTAGAACCAAGTAGTCACCATAAGAAGTCTTTTAGTAAAAAAAAAACAAAACATGCTGATATGACCATCCCTGCAGAAGAAGAAGCTATAACAACTTTCAAAATAGCCGTTGTAGAGGCCATATTAGACATCAGATCAGCACCATTTTCATACAGTACCAACTAGACATTGTAATAAATATGTTGGTAAAACCTCATGTCAATATAACTTTCCATTCGAGATGAGTAGCAATAACATGATTTTTGAAATAGTTGCTACAGTACCCATACTGGACATTGGCTCAGCACTATTTTCATTTCTAAAAAAGTAGAGATCATAGAAAGTATTTTAGTGAAAATCCTATTGTGATAAGATTATCCATTCAGGAGTAGATTTTCAAGATGCCTGCTGTAGCAGCCATGCTGGATGTCAAAAAGGCACCATTTTTCATAAAGGGCTAACTAGACCATGGGATGAATGTGTGTGTGTGTAAAGTTTCATGGCAATATTCCAAGTAGTTTAGGAGGATTAGTGTTAAGAAACCTGTCGCAACATTCAGACAAAAAATGACCCTGTATGTTCTTCTGGTCTCTAACCTATAGAGCTAAAATGTTGGTCACAAAATATTATGCCTTCTTGATTTCAAACAAACACTGTGTGATACAAAGAACATTTATTCATGACCAAAACTCATCAAAACATTAATGATCAATATAAAAAAGTGCATACAATTACCTTTTACATTGGTCACATTCCTGAAAACAGAAGACAAGAGTTTATGAATTTGTCCGAAAAGCTTTAAAAACCCACCCATTCATACATCGATACAAGTGATGAGTGCATAAGAATACACAACTTTTTCCAATGCAAACAACTTTTTGAGTGTAAACACCACAACAATGTAGTCACATTATGCTTTTGTGTCCAAAAAGGACAAGTAGAAACTTAAAACTTCCTGTGTGCCATCTTAATTTGGCTTAAAACAATCTTTGGGCTTGTGTAAGAATCTGAGTTTTGGTTGTGATACTATAAAATATGATCTAACATGCATCACATTCATTAGTTATGTGCCAAGTATTTTGCTTATTTTAACTTTCCCCCTTACAACTTGCATAACATAATACTCTCTACACAACATGGTGTGACACCTTCCCTTGCATGATCTGGCCAGTTGACCTACTTAAACAAGTGCGATTTTCGCACATAAGTGATAATCATACATTGCAATTGCATATGCCATTCGAGTATAGGTGTTTCATGTTCCATGGGGACCCTGCTATAACAGATTTTATTATAACATGAATTTGGATACAACACTGTCATGTAATTTATTACATCTTAGATGTCCCTTATTCCCTTGGTTAATGATCATGCAAAATTAATGATTACACATTGTTTGCTATTTGCAAAATGAAAAGATGCTCCTGTGAACTCACCAAACTTGCATTTTAAAAAACTATTCTTTGTATTTAGTCTAGACATTAAGGAACATCCATATTTGTCAATTAGATATTTGTTGTGCTGGATCTTGACCTGCTGAGTAGTTGGTGCCTCTACTATAATATTACTTAACTTTGAAAACAACAATTAGCTATAGCTTTGTCGTATCAGTTAAATAAAGAATCACCTCAAAATAATTTGCACATCATCTTGCCCTATAAAGCTAAGGGAAAATGAATACAAAACTCCCTCACTACAAGGCCCTTCATTATAATTTCAGTTCTGAAGATATATAGGATTTTTTATGAGTTCATCATGGCAGTCATGTTGGATATCTGCGGGGACCATTTTCACTTAGGACCAACTAGATACAAGTCTTCTGGCAAAAACCCTATGTCGGCATGACCATAAATTCTGGAGATATACCGACAAGATTTTCAAGATGGCCACTATGGTTGCCATATTGGACGTCAGATAAGCATTATTATATTAGGACCAACTAGCCACCGTAAGATATCTTCTGGTGAAAACACCTATGTACATATACCTTTCCATTCAGGAGGAGCATCTACAAGAGAATTTTCAAAATGGCTGCCATGGTGCCCAAATCTGAGGTCAGTTCAGCATCATTTTCATTGAGGAACAATTAGATATCTTAATTAGGGTTCTTGTGTGTGTTTGTGAGTGTGTGTGTATGTGTGTGTGATTTAGATTTTAAACGTAGCTTTAACAATTTTTCAGTAATATCGCTACAATGTCTGCAGTGTGACAGTTTAGTGATGTCTAGCGCTGGGGCATCATGCCACAGACATGTAGCATGGTGTCTCATCCAGTCACATTATCCTGACACCAGGCCGACCAGTCCTAACACTAACCTCTTAATGCTGAACGCCAAGCGAGGCAGCTGTTACTACCATTTTTAGAAGTCTTTGGTATGACTTGGCCGGTGAAAACCCCATGATGATGTGACTTTCTGTTTAAGAGGAGCAAAAACAAGAGTTTAAAGGTGGCTGCCATGGTGGCCATATAGGATACTGATCCGTATAATTTTCATTTAGTAACAACTAGATATCATAAGATGTCTTCTGGTGAAAACCCAATGCCAATCTCACTTTCTACCTAGGAGGTGTAGCTATAGGAAGACTTTTTAAGATGGCCTCTGTCATAGTCCTACTGGATGTCAGATCGGTACAATTTGTATTTTTATGGTGAAATCCCAACCTTGGTATAAGTTTCTGTTCTGGATGAGTAGCAATAACACGATTTCCAATATCAATGCTGTGATGGTAATATTGGATGTAAAATCAGCACTCTCCTGCTCAGTGCTCAAAATATCTGATAGCTTGATGCCTGGGGCCACTCTAATTTCAGATTGGGCCTATCGTATAGTGAAAAACCCATATGGCTTGTCAGAAAAAAATCTAAATTTGCCTGAGAAAGCTTCAATCACACTAACAAAATGAATAATTTTATTTTAAAGTTGTTGAATGACTAGCAAATTATTTATATTTATCCCCATGTGGGCCCTAAGCCATTTGAAGATCATCTATTAACCAGCTCTATTGAAAGTTGTAAACTCAAAATACAAGGCGAGGCATCTGACCTATGAATGGGGAATAGATTGCCTCCATTACTATAATTAGTGCTCAGTTGGCTTCAATGAATAATAATTGAGCTGCTCCTTGCTTACACTTATACTAAGTGTAATAATGCAACACTGCATATACATATTATAGGCATCCATGAGATTGCATGACAATTAAGATAAACTATGGGTTTAAACATTTATAAAAGTGTCCAAGAAAAGGTTTTTCACATTAAAGAATAAGAGATCATTACGTTGTGTTTTAATTCATTTACTTCAAAGAATTAGTAGCCACAGAGTCTATCGATGTACAGATTATGTCTTTCTGGCATAATGATACATATGCTGTACTATGACATCAACAAACTATGAACCTCTTGTGTATTTGATTTATATAAAAAGCCTCATGGCCCTCTGACTTTAAGTTTTAAACTTAAATCTGGTAATATGTTGGGGTTTTTGCAGTGTGCAGAAAATGAAATTACTACAAGTTCTCCAAATAAGGGGAAAAAGACAAAAGCAGATGATGTTTTGGGAAATTCTGTTTCTGTGAAGAACAAGAAATATTATGCAGAGAAAAAGAAATTTACATTTCAGCCTTTATGGAAAGAGCCTTATGAATGGCTTAGATATGATGAGTGTGTGTGTGTGTGTGTGTGAGTGTGTGTGTGATTTGGATTTTTAATGTAGCTTTAAAAAATCTCTGTCATATTGCTACAACGTCTACAGTGTGGCAGTTTATAGTGATGTCTAGCACTGAGGCATCATACCACAGACACGTAGCATCATGTTGCACCTAGTCACATTTTCCTCATACCAGGCGGATATGATCAGAGCTGGGAGATGGTTTATCAATGCTGTGAGAAGTATCCCACACAAGCAGAGAAAAATGCGTTCGCCACTGGAACTGACCAGTTTACGTTAGACCCAGTTAAGTCACACCATCTTAATGTTGCACTGGAGGCATGTATGAGTTCTTTTATGAAGAGAGTAATCTGTGCTCAACACCAAAATGTGAAGTTGGTGGACACCTCATGTGGAAAGATATTCAAGAAACTACCCGAGACAAACCAGAATCGAATGTGAGTACTGTTAAATATTGCATATTACCTAGCCAATAACTCCAGACCTTTTGCTGATTTCAAAGTACTATGTGTTATTTGCAGGAGATAAATGGTGTGAATGTGAGAAATGATATCATGGTGAAAGAATTTACTCCCAGCATGGATGCGATTATTCAAAATGACAAGAAAGAAAAGTAACAGTAGGTTCGTAACTGTTACAGCAGATGGCAGCATAGATGGCATCAGTGAATTTACAGGGGCTGGTGTACACAGACATGTACATGATGGTACAGTGAACACAGATATTGTCTATTTGGTTGATTTAAATGGGGTGAAAGATGGATATTGCAATCAGTAGACATTAGCTAACATTTGCTGATTTAAGAGACACTGAAAACGAGAAACCAGCAATCGTGTATGCATACTCTGACAGTGCAAATGTGATGCAAAGACTGAAAAATGGAGCAATAAGATTTATCTTGGATGGGGCACCATGTACAATCACAATACTCTGTGTGGTCCATAAACTGGAATGGTCAGTACATAATGCTGTGAAAAAGCACTTCTACCAACAAGATTTTATTTGACCATGAAAGGAATATATATATATATATACACAATGCTCAATGCTGTCAGGCATTTCTGCACACCTAAGGTTTCCGTCACCAATATTGAAGTAAAAGGCATACCGAATATGACCGATTGACAAAAATAAAATACTGCAATGCTTACCATTTGAAAAGAGGCAACTGTCACCAGAATATTCTGTTCAAAATAATATTAATTTTGGACACACAGGATACCACCCCTGTGTTTTCATGACTCGCGATATGTCGGCCTATTCTGCGCAACGCTTTGAAAAGATGTAATATTTATCCATCGGGCTATAGAAATGAAATACATTACTTTGGACTGTTTCTGTCAGCAGTTCAGTCAAGTAATTAGGTCAGGTTTATAGCTAGTTTGACAAAATTCAAAGTACCAATGCCAATAAATGGCAAGATATTAAAGCCAACTAAACCGATCTTGTAAAAAAATAGTAAAGTTCAACATTTTATAAAAAATAAGCTATAATGTGGAAAAGAAACAACAATGAATAGGATGTAATATATTTACAATGTCTTGTTTATGGGAAAAAATTACTAAAGAATTTAAAAATGAGAAAGTATGTATTCTCAATGATAACAAGACTAATAGTGAGAACTGTATATTGAAATCACTTTGGAACTATGACATTCATTTAAATTCTCATATTATTAGTAGATGGAACAAATTACTCTTTAAATGTGCCACTTAATTTCATTCTTAAAAATGCAGGGCGCAGTTAATTGTTGTAGATGTATCTGTATATTTGTACATATGATATATATGTTCTTTTATGTTTACAATGTTTTACTTTATATCTGTATTTTAATTTAGATGTATGGACCATGTAGTCTGAAATAAAGAATTCTTATCTTCTTATCTTAAAAACAGACTATACGCCGAGGAATTTCTTGAGAATCCCCTTCAAGCAGCAAGTTGACATGTTGGGTAGCAGATGATTTTGTACATGTGGGACAACTTCTGGCAAAATTGGAAACTTGGATTAAAATGCAGAATTCTTTTAAGGTATACATTTCCATCTTTTAAATAATATATTTATTTGTATGATTCTAAAAGATACATAGCAAATAGGAATTTCTGGATTACAGGTTCAAGAAGGTTATGGAGTGGGTCTTCATGTTGACATTTAGAAACCACATTTTCATATGCATTTCGAGTCAAAATGTGGGATATTTTTGTAGGCTTTATGAAAATCACTTTTCTTAATTAAAGTATGACCGTTCTTTCTCGATACAAAATGGATTTTTGACCCAAAATAATATGTGATCCAATGTTTACAGAAATGACATATCCTTGCGCAGAATTACCTGATGCACAGAATTGCCTGACATGGTGGTGTGTGTGTGTGTGTGTGTGTGTGTGTGTGTGTGTGTGTGTGTGTGTGTGTGTGTGTATATATATATATATTACCACTACAGTATAAAACACAGGACCCAAGTGAGAGAAATTACAGAGATTATGAATTCTCAACTGGTTCATATCAGCAATATCCAACATGTAAGATCTTGTACATTTTATTATTAATTCATGCTTTTGAAGTATGGAGAGTGACTATGATCTGTAATTTGTAAGCTTTATTGACTTACAAAAATAATTCAAACTTTGTCCTTCTTTCCTTCATTTAACTTTAGGTTCACTGGCTATCAAGCAGGAAACATTACAATCATTTGCACTCATCCTGAGCATGATTCAGAAAGGAAGTTCTCTGACAATGCAGCCAGGGTGAAGGGGTACCTGCGTCAGATGTGTACCAAAAGGTTCATGATGAAGCTCAATGTGCCATGTAACTGAGCTTCTGCAACCTCTCTGCCTTAAATTTCAATAAGAGTCATTGCTAATACGTGATGAATATACTGCCACAGTTTCACATCATACAACTAAAATCTCTTAAACACTGTAGTGGAAGATACATGAAGATATTTAAAGTGAAATTAGGATGCCATACTATTACTTTTTCAGTAGCTGTAGAATAGGATTTTGTTGAAATATGTCACATCTTCATTGATAATAAAAGTTAGGTTATAAAGTTTTTTACAGCAACATAGCTACGATCTTAAGTTTTTTCATTTTACTACTTTAATTGTTAAATCTTGCATAAAATTAGCTTAGGAAACTTACAACTTGATGAAAAAATTTCATTTGTTATTCATATTTCAAAGTTGCAGGAGAAGATCACAAAATAATCAGTCTTCATTTTATTTGGACCTGATGGAGTTAGAGTCCAAATTTGATAGGAAGCACCTTGGCGGGGGGGGGGGGATAGAATTAAAGGGAGATAATCCATACCACCAACTTCTAACCATCCTAGTTGATGACCCTATTGATGTTGTTGTTGTTGTTGTTGTTGCTGTGGGGCTTAATGCCATTTTCAGCACACTATAGGCTATACATGGTGGCCAGTATTAATGGTGGAGGAAGAAACCGGGAAATCCGCGGAAAGAACCACCGACCCACGAGAAGCTACTGGCAAGCTTTCTCACATATCCACATACGCTGAATCTTAGACTCGAACCCACGCAGACAGAGGTGAGATGGCAGTGATCCGTAACAGAGAGCACTTTAGACCACTCGGCCACTAGGGGCCCCGACCCTATTGATAAGTTAGCTTTTATCATCTTTATCAAACTAACATATTTATAAAACAACCTTATCACTTCTTTATCTCATGATCAAAACTGTAAGTTTGTAATACATACTGTTACCTGGTCAATTATGTGTTTGAAAAATGTTATATAACATTGGTCACCTTGATTAATGCATCAGAAACTACAGAGTATATAGCTGTAGTCTAGTAATAAGTCTGACATGGAACATGTATTTTTTAGTCATAGAATAACAAATTTGCATGGAATATATGGTAGGAAATTATTTAAAATATTTTGCACTTGTCCTTTCCAACTAAAGTATTTATTTATTTGCTTATTAATTACATGATGAATCTGTTGTAGGTTTGAAAACTTCAGTCAGTGCCCTTTCAACTCCTTTCGAGTTTTTAACTACAGTAAGTTTCCAGGAGAGGTGTAAACTGTCTAGACATGAAAGAGACGAAGTTCAGCTGCTGCAGTATCACTTTGCCCCACTAATCCTTACATATCATGATGCAATACATAAACATTACATCAATTTATCGGCAAAGCTGAAGACCTACAAAAACTGGAAAGCTGGAAATAAATTAAGCTGTAAGCCCCTCTGCAGCAGAATGTGAAAGAGGGTTCAGTCTTATGAACATCATCAAACGTGTAGAGAGAAACTCCATAATGCAGGACACACTTCAGATGCTAATGAACATCAACACTGCTGATCAGTGGCATCACTAGGGGGAAGCAGAATGCACTGGGTGACACCATCAGAAGGGGTGACACCAAAATGACTGTCTATAAAATTTTGAATTTTTGTGCAGGAAGGAGTTCCACGGGGTTGACACCAACCCTAGTGACACCACTGCTGCTGATCCAGTGAGTAAAGAGGGCTCTGACTGAGCAGTCAGACGAATAACTGACACCTGGCCCTGGAGGAAAAATTGTTTTGCATGAATATTTTGAGATCTGGGTGAACATACAAGTTAATTTCTTTTCATATTTGAACTACAGCAACTGCAACGTCACGTTAAATATAAATGTAAAAAAATAGGGCCCTATTGGTATTGGAGTCAGGGCTTATGGACTTACTCAGGCTTTGTGAATTTTTTCACGGCACTAGCCCTGAACCCGTCTGAAAAATTTGAGCTCTGCGTTCTCTTTATTAAGTGTCGTTATTTCTGCACTGCAGACCTTTTTCGAATTACTGGGTATGTAACAGTTCCACCCAGTAAATAAAAGAACATAAAATTTAGTTTGTATTTGCGAATATTTGGTTACTATTTTCTGTAAGAAATGGACAAAGTCAGTATGTAGGACTTCACCATTAAAAAATTGCTGGGCCTATCAGCCAACGGTTTCCCAAGGAAAGCATTTCGTATTTCTCGCTGACGTTCCTTCTGTTTCTCAGCCTTTTTCCTCTGTCCAGATTTCTTTTTTGGCATCTCAAATATAATTTAAAAGACAACGCATGTCTTCTGTCAAACTTTAACCGGAAAAAAGAAAGCACAATTTCCGGAAAAGTAAGCATGCGCGCTGTTACTTTATATCGGGCAATGTACTGGTGTCATGTATCTGCTTTCATTATGATAACTTTGCATCATTTGAATTCGTAAAACGTCAAAGATGGTTCTTCGTCCGCTTGAATTTAAGGACTGTCTAACGGACAGTTTGGTATTTAGGCAAAATCTGGAACAACATGAAAAGGAACTTGAACGGACTAGTAAGGCTATCAAATCTATGATAAGTGATGGAAAGGAGCTTCTTGCAGCCACAAGACGTAAGGGGAATCCAACTCATTATTGTATTTTCTGTCATTTAAAACCATAGGATATTGCCAATGCATATAACTTAAGCTATTCATTTTTCGAAATATACGGAATGGTGTCGTCACATATCGATTATTGGGTTGTGGATAGCCTAGTGTTTTGCGGCTTTAAAGATTGATAAACAGTTCATCAGAATCATGTTACAGAGTTTCCCATAGAGATGCAAGTTTGAGAGTAAAAAAAACACCTTGGTGTTAGAACTGGGGGGGTGAGACTGAGTTGAAAACAAACCTCTGCATCAGAACTGGGGATCATATTAAACATTTTGGTATCTGATGCACACATGAACGTAAAGGGAAACACAACGATTTTAATTGGGTGGATATATTTTATATGTTTTTTATTGATAATGCCATTTTCACATTTATCGTTAGCTGTATGTATCACAGAAAGTTGAAATGCTTACCCACACACGTAGGCAAAAAAATAAAAATGTTTCCTATTGCACTGGTTTTAAAATTAGGGTAGGTTGGTTGCTTTTTTTAACATTATATACCACTGTGTCAGCCTATTCTGTGTGTCGTGCTATTCTTTGCAATGATATGTCATTACTGTAAACTTTGGATCCTGTGTTGTTTTTTATCGAAAATCCAATTTATATCAAGAAAGAATAATTCTTCTTTAAATCAGGTAAGTAATATTCATAATGTGTACAAAAATAATATCCCACATTTCTATTTTAAATGCATATGAAAATGTGATTTCAAAATGTCAGCATGAAGACCTGTCCCATGACCTTATTGAACTTGTAACCCAGAAAACTATTTAATTTTTATCTTTTAGAATCATACAAATAAATACATTATTTAAAAGATAGAAATGTCTACCTCAGAACAATACCACATTTTAATACAAGTCTCTAATTATGGAAGAAGTTTTCCCACACCTTTTTTATCGTCTGCTAACCTACTTTTCAACTTGCCACTCAAACAAAATTGTCAACAAATTCCCAGGCACATAGTCTGTTTTCAAATTGTTCAGTAATTTTTTTTCATAAACAAGATATTATAAATACATTGCACCCTATTCATTATTCTATCTCTTCAAGCTATAAATCTGACCTAGTTCTTTGGTTGAAATGCTGATAGAAATAGTCCAAAATAATGTATTTCAGTTTCTTAATTCGATGCATAAAAATTACTTCTTTTCAAAGCCATGCACAGAATAGGCCAAAATACTAAGTCATGAAAACACTTGGGTAGTATCCCATGTGTCCAAAATTAGTTTTGAACAGAATGTTCTGGTGACAACTGCTGTTTTTCAGATCGTAAACATTGCAGTAATTTATTTTCATCAATAGGTCAAATTCTGTATGTGTTTTGTGCCAGTATTGATGTTAGAAACCATACATCCGCAGAAAAGCTCGACTGCGGAGTATATTATGATGATTACCGGTAGTAAGTGCTTCCAGTACTGGGCAAAACTGGTTCAGTTAGATGCAAAAATCAATTTGGTAAATTTTTTGTTTTTAATTTTTTTTTACCATAGGGAAAAAGGTGCAAAGTTTGGCAGCAAAAAACAGACAGTCAGCCAACCAGAAACATATTTTTTTTTGCCTTATCTTCTGGCATATTGAATCAAACATTTCTTTAAAGAAGACAGCTGAATATGTAATTTTATCATCATCCCTCATGGTATTTTTATTGTAGAGTTTTATTGGGGGCATGCATTTATAGGATGACAGAAGCCGTGATCAGTCTTGCATCCTCTCTGTCTGTATCTCTCTTTCTTGCACGTGTGTGCACGCAGAATTATTGGATGATTTGATACATAGCATTTGTATTTGACATTTAGGTGATAATTCACTAGTTTATGATAGTCCATTTTTTAGGACTTTTCAGCTGAAGGGAATATCCCATTCAGCCCCTGATCTTTAATCCAATTTATTTTCTGCAGCTGACCACAAACACACATCCCTGGCTCCCATCTCTGTACCTGTCTCTCTTTCTGGCACATTTTATAGTTTCATTACACTTTCATCAGTGTTTTTTCCTGTGATTAGCAAGCTTGGGTTTCACCAGCTTTTTGCATGTTAAGATTTTAGCCACTTTTATCCTTAATATATCACCTTTTCACCAAAAGTGAATTGCCTTTTTCCATTGATTCATTTTTTTTCATTTGTCCCATAACCTGGCTGGTAGTAGGGGGGAGGGGCCACTGATGACTTTGCAACAATCTCGCTCCATTTTGCCCTGTTCTCAACTGCCTTTTGGAACTTTTCAAAGTCCATGCCTGTCCACTTTTTGATATTATCCTACTATCTTTTCTCTCTGTCACATTTTCTCTTTCCTCTCACTGTGCCCTGTAGGATTGTCTTTGACAGGCCAGATGAGCATGAGATCTGACCATACCATCTTAGCTTGTATTTCTCTATGGTGGTGAGCATATTTTCATATGATCCAACTGCACCTTGGATTCTAATGCACACCTCCTTATTCGAGACATGATCTAAGTATGAGATTTTCAGGCTAGTTCAATAACACCTCATCTATAAGGCATGAATTCTCCTCTCAAGTTCTGCTGTCAGAGTCTCACATGCATACAGGAATATGGACATGACAAGGGAGTACATAAGCATGATCTTGGACCCGAGCATGATGTTCCTGTACTTCCAATAAGGCAGTTGTTTTCTTCGTAGTCATGGAAAGAACCTCAAGTTTTGAACCTTCATCAGGGGTTATTACACCTAGGACTAGGTACTTGAAACTTGTTACTGTGCCCAGCTTCTGTCCATTCACTTTTATATCCTTTTGGATGCCACTTGGGTTGTTTGTCATTAGCTGGGTCTTTTCAGCGCTGATCTCCATACCATACCTTAGTGATGCTTGGCCGAAATGGTTCATTAATGTTACAAGTTCTCTTTGTTCATCTCCTGCTAAGCCATCGATATCATCAGCAAAAAGCATGTTGGTGATTGTTTTGACACCAATGCTGACAATACCCTCATGGTCTTTCAGGGTATGGACATGATTCTTTCCAGGTAGATGCTGAAGAAGGTGGGTGAGAGAAGGTACCCCTGTCTGACTCTGACTGTGGTTCTGAACCAATCTCCCATGTTGCCATTGATGAGAACTGTGCTAGTCACTGTGTCATACAGGTTTCCTGTGGTGCTGATTAGTTTTGCATTTATGTTGTATATCTGCATGGTGGCCCACAAGGCTGAAGTCAGTGAAGACACAATAGAGGGCCTGTTGATGCAGCAGATACTTTGCACAGAGGATCCTGAGATTAGAGATCTGTTCTACAGTGCTACGTCCTCTTCTGAAACCTGCCTGTTTTTCAGCAATGGTGTTTTCTGCTTGTTATTTCATTCTGTTGAGGATGATCTTAAGCATAACCCTGCTTGGGTGACTGATGAGGTTTATTGTTTGGTAGTTCTGGTGCAGCTGCAGATTCCTATTCTTAGGAAGAGTGATGATCAGAGACTAGGTGGGGAGGGCCATCCACCTGTTCACTAGATTTTGTTGCAGATTGTTGTCAGGACATCTGTCATAGAGGTTCTTCCTGCTTGAACAAATTCTGCTGGTATATTGTCTACCCCAGCTGACTTACCTTTCTTTAGTGTCTTTACTGCAGCCTTTTACATCATCCACAAGGATCAGGTGGTCATTGGGAAGTTTATGACAAATTGGCATCCAGAAGCTCTGAATGGTATTCCATCCATTTGTTAAGAAACTCTTGATCATCTGTGAGACTTTTACCAGCCTTGTCCTGGATAGTGATAATCTCCCCTGTTTCTCTGTTGTCAGGTCTTTCACCTACTGGTATTATGATCGGGTAATGTATTTGAAGAAGAAACCAATTTTTTCTAGTAAGTTATGTTTCTTGAATAATATTTACCCGATCACAATACACATACACCCTCAAAGCCTCCCCACAATTACATGCATGCTCCTGTAGTAACTGATTTCACTGCATTTGGTGCAACATTCTCGTATCATAGGGAGATCACTCTAACTGTCACCTAGGTGGGCTGATACATTGTAGCTTTTTAGATAAAATGTTTTGATCTGGGATAGCTGGATTTGTGAGGCAGAAGTAGCTCTCCAAAGGTATGATGACAAATATGTAATAGCAAGAAACATTTTACTATAAAAAAATTGGTTTCCAAAAACAAATACTTTAAAATAAATAATCAATTGCATACAGTGGTGATGTTTTATGGAATGATCTCCTCAAAACCATTTGATCAGAAACAAA